>CAUYNN010019030.1:0-20220 GCA_963574175.1 Chiropotes sagulatus
TAATCAAACTTACCAAAATCAAAAAATTAAAAAACTCTTGATATAACAAAAAACATATTACGTAATTGTAAAATAACACAATAATTCACCCAAAGTGAAAACTTACTTTTTTTTTTTTTTTTTTTTTTTTGAGACAGAGTCCTGCTCTGTCACCAGGTGCCAGGCTGGAGTGCAGTGGCGCAATCTTGGCTCACTGCAATCTCCACCTCCTGGGTTCAAGCAATTCTCCTGCCTCAGCCTCCCGAGTAGCTGAGACTACAGGCGTGCACCAACACGCCCAGCTAATTTTTGTATTTTTTAGTAGAAATGGGGCTTCACCATGTTGGCCAAGATGGTCTTGATCTCTTAACCTTGTGATTCACCTGCCTCAACCTCCCAAAGTGCTGGGATTACAGGCGTGAGCCACCGCACCCAGCCTGATTTTTTTTTAAAGTCAAAAACCCTTATTCTTTGAGAGAGGAGATTTAATTTCCTCCCAAAAAGCCCTAATACAGATAGCATAAGGCCAATTAAATCTCACAGAATTTTATAAACAAATCATGACCATAAGATATAATTTCCATTAACCGTTTTAAAGCTTTAGAATTTTTTTTCAGAAGTGGGTTAATACTCCAAGAAAATCTTGTTAATCTGACACAGGGGCCCATACACTGGTTTTGCATCAGTGTGCCTTTAATATTAATGGTTAATTTACAGAGAAATTGAACTAATTTTAATCTCTCAAAATCATCCCTTACAATCTCATATGCCCATTTCTTACATGATAGTCCCTGGACCTTAAGTAATTGAATAGTTTTAATTTATGGCCCTGTGTCTCATGAATGCCATTTATTTTGATTAGCATCTTCCACTGAGTCTGAAGATGACACTTTAGCTGCAGTCAGTGTTTAAGATTTAACATGACTTGGTGTCATTTTTAGATCCAGGAGTCAAAGCCCTGTGACTAAATGGTACAGGAACTTTAAAAGCAAATACAGAAACTTACATGGATATAATAGCTTTAATTAAAAAATAATAATCTCACTTTATTTTAGGGAAATCAAAACTTAGTAACAGTGACATAAGAATCATTTTGATGAAATATAAAATCTGTTTGTTAGGTCAGTTACCAAAATGTAAAAGAAAATACTTTTGCAGTGATATTGCAATTCCTATAAGGAGCCCATTTAAATAACTGGCAAGTCAAACCTAATAGAAAGGGTAATTGTATTAGTTAGACATAGGAAGAGTATTTCCTGGTAATGAGTGAAAATTTTCAGATTCTGAAAACAATTTAAAGCCAAGAACACAGAATGTTATATTGGAAGAAAACATTTATTTTAAACCATTAAGATAAAACATTTTTTTAGCATCAGGTAACAACAAACAGCTAGAACCTGAGGGGAAAAACTGCAGGAGCTGAAAATGAGTTAAAAGGGACAGTTAGTATCTTAGGCATTTTCAAAAGGCAAGGAAAGCTGAAAACAGTGAGATGCAAATAAAAGTTGAACTTTGGGTTAAAAGAAATTAAAAGCTCTTGTAATTTTATTAAGAGTAAATTAATACCTTAAGAAAACATTGTTGTTCTAGCCAATTCTTTGGTGTATGTTTTTTTAATATCAAAACTCAATCTCTAGAATAGTATTGTGAATAATTTCTCTTCAATTTCAGACAACTTGATGACATAAAGTTTTCTTTGTTATAAATCTTTCTTGTACAAACTTTATCACAACTTACACAGACAATTCCTGACATGCTTGGATTTTCCAGGTTGTCCTCAATATCCCTCTTTCCTAAATAACGGATCATTTCTGATCATTTTATTGTAGGACAAAAATTTACTATACAAGATCCTTTTTCATATATAATTATATTCTTTTTAACTTTTCTTGCCAAGAATACCTCTTCATACTTATAACATTCTTTTCATTAATCTTTTTTTTTTTTTTTTTTTTTTACTGTAATTAAAGTTCTGGGGTATATGTGCAGAACATGTAGATTTGTTACATGGATGTACATGTGCCATAGCATTTGGCTGCATCCATCACCCCATCATCTACATTAGATATTTCTCCTAATGCTATCCCTCTCCTACTCCTCACCCCCTGACAGTCCTATACACCAATTTCTGTCTTTCAGAGAGCAAAATCATGAGTGAACTCCCATTCACAATTGCTACAGAGAATTAAATACCTAGGAATACAACTTACAAGAGATGTGAAGGACTTCTTCAAGAACTACAAACCACTGCTCAAGGAAATAAGAGAGGACACAAACAGATGGAAAAATATGTCATGCTCATGGTTAGGAAGAATCAATATCGTGAAAATGGCCAAACTGCCCAAAGTAATCTATAAATTCATTGCTATCCCCATCAAGCTACCATTGACTTTTTTTTACAGAATTGGAAAAAAAAACTTAAATTTCATATGGAACCAAAAAAGAGCTTGCATAGCCAGGACAATTCTAAGGATTAAAAAAAAAGAAAAAGCTGGAGGCATCACACTATCTGGCTTCATTAATCTTATTTACTGGTGACTTTCACATCATTTTAGATTTAAAAAACTTTTGAATTAAATGAAAATTATTTTCTTTAAACTAAGAACATACATTTTAGAAATTTTTTTCTATATTTTTTTGAAAAAAGAAAATAAGACATTCAATTAGTATCTGTTATTTAACTTGATATAACTTTGGATTCTAAATTATATGACAAGTTTATTTACAAGCATTTGTTTTTTTTATATTTACCTAATTAATTAATTTTTAAATAGTTTGCCCAGATTACTTATGAAAACTCTGATAGTTATCATTTAAGATTATTTCCCTGTTAATTATTGTTATAGTCTGTGAATATTAGTTTTTTCTAAGTAACAACCTTAACATTAGATAAGTGGGTTTGTTTTTGTTTTTGTTTTGCCAATAACTCAAGATTTAGCTCTTTTCAATAAATAAACAATATTAAACACTCATTTATCAATTTTTACACAAAGATAATTATCTTTTGGGCTGCATTCATGGTTTTATAACCCTCTTGCTGAATTTTGACATCCAGCAAAGATAAATATAAAACCACTTGACCAATAAATCCAAACAATAATGTATGTTGACAGTTTTGAAGCCATTTCTAATTCAATTTCACCAATGCTTTCATAACCAGTTTATCATTAAAGATTTGCTTAAATCACAGGAACTTGAAAAGTATTTGGCTTAGAGTCTCTATTTTACTCTAACAAAGCATTTGACTAAAAGTCTTTTGTTTCTTTAAGCCAATTAATTAGAGTTCCAAAATATATATTTTAGTAGTGAAACATTATACACAAGACACATAAATACACAGGAATATTAGACATGCAGATAAAGGTAGATCTTATAAGTTCATAACATCTTTTTCTTCCTATTTTATACTTCCAATTTCTTGATAACCTGTTTTATTATTTTAGGCAGTTGTCAGCTAGATAGCCTTGAATTTGCACATTAAAGGAACTTGTAGGTGAAAAATCAGATGGCAAAATTTATATCTCAAAGTACAGAGTCCCCTGTGCTAGATGGAGATTAAATATGGATGCCAAATCAGACATAAAATCATATAAATCTATCAGAGAATTGTATAAGGAGACCAATTTTATTTAGATATGTAGTTCTAAATTTAGTGTCTATAGATCTCTTTTAACTGGATCTCTGAGCTCCGGGCAAAGTCCACACTGAATCCTGAGTTTCCAAGAAAAGAGAATTAGCCTCAGGATAGATCACATGATGCTTTTACAGTGCACTTAAAAAAAATGACATTTCTCTAAGTATCTAAACTACATTTTTTCGTATTTTAAGCACCCAAGAGTAGTCCCTGTCGTACTATTTCAGTAAAAAACAAATCAAGTAACAATGCAAAAGCAAGCAGTTTAAAATCTGAGAGCAATTTGTCTGTTTCCATTTTTGGGGTTCCATAAGGAAAAACAGAGATTTCTTCCCAGAAGGGAGTTTGTCACCTTCTCTATTTTCTTTAAGAAATCCTAGGGTGTTAGAAACTATTTTAGGTCCCTCACGCAGCAGAGGGTGGCAAGACAAAGGCGAGAAAGTCAACAGTAAATGGAGAAAACAGAATTCCGTCAACTGAGAAGGAAAAAAGCAAACAAAACCTTTTTTTTGAGAAAAAGATCAATGTCTTATGAGATTTTTAAAAAAGCATAAAGACTGTAAAAAATAAAAATACACACACACACACACACCCCTTGGATATTAGCTTTTAATTAAGCTGCCCTTTACCACTGAACTCCTTAAAAAAATCATTTTAGGCCAGGTGTGGTGGTTCATGCCTGTAATCCCAGATCTTCTGTAGGCAGGAGAATCATTTGAGATCAGGAGTTTGAGACCAGCTTGGCCAACATAGTGGAAACCCATCTCTACTAAAAATACACAAATTAGCTGGGCGTGGTGGTGTGTGCTTGTGGTCTCAACTACTCAGGAGGATGAGGCATGAGAATCACTTGAACCCAGGAAGCAGAGGCTGTAGTGAGCTGAGATTGTGCCACTGCACTATAGCCTGGGCAACAGAGTTAAGACTCTAAGACTCCATCTCAAAAAAAAAATCATTTTAAATCCCATTACTATATTTTAGCTGGGACAAATTGCTGATATTTCAAAAGTCACATAAATATCAATCCAGAAAGGACTTGATTTAGAAATTAAACCCAGGATGCGATGGCGGAAAAAAAGGGCAGAACCTTAGCAACAGAACTGCATCTCAGGGCAAGCAACAGACATTGCCCTTTCCGTTTGGCTTGGATAATGAAAAGATGGCCTTGTTATGTAAATAAAGCCCTTTAGGTAGTAAAAATATTTTCTTTTTCTTCTTTTTTGCTGGTCATTTTCTCTTTTCCTTTTTTATTATCAGTTGCAAGAATTAAGCCAATTCAGAATCCTTGTTCCCCATAATTGGGAAATCTCCTTTGGATTTGACCAAGCTGAATAAAGTTGATCAAACCCAATAGGACCAAGACTGAAACCACAACAAAAACAGAAAAATAAGCAGCAACAAAAAAGTTAAGCAAAACAAATGATTGCACAATTTATAGGATTACTGAGCACCCTAATAATAAGGGAAAATTAAGACCAGCTATTTGTCAATTTTAACTTTTAGTCTTTAAAAAGAATTTCCGAGACAAAAACTCAAATTTAGCTACACAGCTGGGAATGGGGCCCTGGCTCAAGACTTCTCTCTAGCGTCTTAGAAGCAGAGAACAAAAGCCTCAAACTTGCCTTTCCTGTTGGAAATTATCCGAAACTCCGGAAAGGAGTTGCCTGCTCTACATTATCATGGAAACAGGAAAACTTGCCTTCCTTGTTGGAAGCAATTAAAACTCTAAGAAAAAAAAATAGTTGTACAGCAAAATAAACTTTAGATCTCCATCAAATTTGGGGAGATTGGGGATTCTCTGGAAGCTGGGATCTCCTAGGCCTCAGCAAATTGTCCTATTTGAGTCATAAGGATAGCTCAAACTAGTACCAAGCACCAAAAGATTTGTCGAAGGTCAGGGGCACCTTCACTCAGAATTTTTTTATAATAATGTATCTGTGAACCCAAAAGTATCTGAGACAGGTCTCAATCAATTTAGAAAGCTTATTTTGCCAAGGTTAAGGATGTACTTGTGACGCAGCCTCAGGAGGTCTTGAAGACATGTGCCTAAGGTGATCAGAGCATAGCTTAGTTTGATACATTTTAGGGAGACATGAGATATCAAGCAATATGTATAAGCTATATATTGGTTCAGTCCTGAAAGGCAGGACAACTCAAAGTTGGAGGGCTTTTATGTCATAGGTGGATAAGAGATAAATGGTTGCATTATTTTGAGTCTGTCATTAGCCTTTCACTGAAAATACAATTTACATGTGGGGTGGGGTAGGGTACAGTAATAGTGACTTATGCTTTAGACTGGCTTAGTGAATGTGCATTTTTACATAAGCAATAGGGCAGAAGAACCAATAAAATGTGCAATCTGTCTCAGGTGAGTAGAGGGATGGCTTAGTTCTGTCTGTCCTTTGTCCTCCACCTGTGAAGATAAGTTATTAATTTTCATTGCCAGGGTGAAATACAACAGAACTGTTTTAGGGTAAATATCTTGAGGCCCACAAGAAATTCCCTTGTTAACAAATTGTGAAGGAGGTATGTAGCTTTTTTATCTTTGTAGCTATTCTATTTGGGAATAAAATGGGAGGCGATTTGCCTAACACAGTTTCGAGCTGGACTTTTCCCTTTGGCTTAGTGATTTTCAGGTCTGGAGACTTATTTTTCTTTCACACCTAGGGCCACTCCATAGCAAATACAGCCTGGCCACCACTGACATTCATTTAGGACTCAAAGCTACTACAGTTTGCAAGCGGTAATGTGGGCCAGAATTTTAGTCTATCCCATCAGGGCCATGCATCCCCATCTGGCAACAGGACATGCATAAGGTCCATGGCAGCTATGGCATACCTTATGATGAGTTTTATTCACACCCCAAGACTGCTGTAGTTGGCCAGCACTGATGCAAGCCAGAACTCAAATCCATTCTGTCAGGGGCACAGGCTTATGTCTGTCTCTGGGGCATGCCTAAAAGCCTGCAACATATACAGACTACCTGCTGCTGATGTTTATTTGGGGCTTGAGGCAGCTGGAGTTGGCTGGCAGTACTATGGGCCAGAACTTCAGTCCTTCCTGCTGGGATTGTTGGTTCTTCTCTGGCACCATGGAAAGTGTAGCGGTTCTGTTCAGGGTATTGGCCTGATGTTAGGGTGTGGCAGGCCAGGTCTCACTAACGCAGGCCTCCATAACAACTGTTTGAGTCTGGACTGAGTGGTTAAGTTAAATGTTAAAAGTCAGTGCCCTCATAAAAAGTCTGGGATGTAACAAAAACTCACCAAGACTTTTGCCTAGGCCTTTCCTGGGCATTAAAGCTTGACAAAGTAACAAAAGAGTTATTAATGGGACCCGTTTAGGATTAAACAAGTTTTATTGTGGGACTGAAGAAACTCCCCAGGCCTCCACAAACAAGTTTACTGGGGATCTGAAGGAACTCCCCAAAACTCCACGATTTAGCAAGAGACAAGATAAGGGTAATCACCCCAGCACCCGAACCCATTTAGATTAATTTACTGAGGTTTCAGAGGAAGGTCATGAGGACTCAGACCTTAGTTACAGATTTAAAGAAATTAATCACTTATGTCTTAAGATGAATGCATTCTTACACGTAGACATATAGCTCAGAAGGTATATAAGCTCCAGAAAACTTTGTAATTTTGAGTTGGTCTGATGATAATTTCCAGGCCTTCTCCCTGTAACCAGTTGCAGAAATAAAAACTCTCTTCCTCTGCAATTCATCTGCATCTCTTTACTGGGCAACGAGAAATAGCAGTCTGACACTCAATTTGGTACGGGAACAGGGGACATGGGGTTCTCCCTTGTGCTGGGCTTTTTT
Organism: Chiropotes sagulatus; assembly: GCA_963574175.1. Classification (NCBI taxonomy): domain Eukaryota; kingdom Metazoa; phylum Chordata; class Mammalia; order Primates; family Pitheciidae; genus Chiropotes; species Chiropotes sagulatus. Next base: position 7,434 of record CAUYNN010019030.1, read on the forward strand.
GTGGCAGACCTGGTACTGGATTCCAAGGCATAGTCTTGTGCTTATGTCCCTCTCCTTCAGTGAATGTTGTCTCTCTCAGTGCTGTGCTGTCTGAGGTTGGGGGAGGGGTGATGTAGGCAATGTAAAAGTGCCCTGTCTACCCTCTTCAATGTATCTTTTTAATTATCATGCTAAAACCAGGTGCAGTAATTTCTCACCTGGTTTCCTGAGTCTTATGAAGATTTTCTCATGTGTGGATAGTTGTTCAAATTGAGGGATAATCCCTATTGAGATATGTTTTTATTGAGGGAGAGCCCTACTCTGCCATCTTACTCTGCCTGTCTTCTCTTGCTTCACCAACTGACTTCAGCAGGCTCAGGCCCTGGATAAACTTCAGTGGCAGGCAGACTGCAGCTGCTGTATACCTTAGGATGTCTTCCTCTGTAAGTTAGGGCTAACAATAGTATCTGCCTCTGATCATTGTTGTGGGAATTAAATAAGATGTACGTAAAGTGATTAACACATTCCCTAGTATAAAGTTATTGCTTGATTTACATTAGTTGTTATAATTATGAGGTCATTATGGTAGTGGTAGTAATTATCTTCATTGTTATATAGTAATAGTATCAGAATTAAAAGTAGAAATAATAGTATATTCATAGAAAAAATAGATAAGGGTTTCCTTTTTTGTTTACTTTATACTCATTGCTATCTGATATTCCTGAAGCTATCAATTTCTAGGTCAATGAAATATCTTTCACTTTCTTATAAATAAGCAAAAGGAAAATAAATCCCCATCAGCAGAGAGAATAGTTTTGTTCCCTCAGAGATTGTGCAAAATAATATTTACTTTAATTTTATAACAATTTATTCACATTTTTGTTCTTTTCATCTTCTCTTGATCTTTTTTTTTCTTTTGATAAGATGTGATCTCCTCTGACATATACAACCTAGAAGGATAAAATATACTAAATAGTATTAAAAGTAGAGGGGTAAGGCAAATATTATTGTTTTTATCTCAAAACAACTTTATAATACTAATAGGCATCCTTTAAAACTATGTATACCTTTTAAGTTATTTAGTTTCTTTGTAAATTTTTCAATAAATTTTAAAAATGTATCTGATATTGAATTGATGGAATTTCTATGGTTTTTGTCTCATTATTCTATTGCTAGCCTCATATAATACACATATATATCTATAGGATATCATAACATATATGATGTATATACATACATATGATATATACATGTATAATACAAATATAGCATATGTAATGTACTATAAATATATACATATATATGCACATATTGTGAAAGAAAAAGAAATTTTGGGGCTCCTAAATCACTAAACTAAAGGGAAAAGTCAAACTGGAAACTGCTTATCATTCTGTTCAAAGTCACCCCTCTGCTCACTGAGATAAATGCATATCTGATTGCCTCTTTTGGAGAGGCTAATCAGAAACCCAAAGTAATGCAACCATTTGTCTCTTATCTACCTATGACCTGAACGCCCTTTCCTGGCTTTGAGTCTTCTCACCTATGCTTCAAGTTCTCCCATCTTTCCAGACCAAAACAATGTTCATCTTGCATGTGTTGATGTCTCATGTCTCCCTAGAATGTATAAAACCAAACTGCTCTGACCATCTTGGGCACATGTCGTCAGGACCACCTGAGGCCGTGTCATGGGCATGCATTCTCAGCCTTAGCAAAGTAAATTTTCTCATTTAAATGAATCCTGTCTCAGATTTCTGGGGTTCACAATGTATACATCTGTATATATGATATATATAAGACACATAAATCATATATATGATATACATCAAATATATACACATATAGATCATATATAAACATATATACATATATGTGTGTGTGCATATATATACGGCTAGCAATGGAGTGATGAGATGAAAACCATAGAAATTCCATTAATTTTACACACACACACACACACACACACACACACACACACACACACGTTTGCTAGCCTCATATACATATGCAAACATTGGCCGCTAGAGGGAAGCAAAAGATCAGAACAAACAGAAACATGCCAGCCAGAATCCGTTTTCTGGGAGCAATTGAAAAAATTACTCCTTGACATATTGCTTTGGTCATGAGGAAAAGATCCTGGAATGTCCTGAAGCACAGCAGGGAGTAGATCACATCGCAGAAACATAATAAAATTTCTATAACTCAAAGGATCCGAAATAGATGAAACAAGGAATTGAGCAATGTAGTTCACAGTTTTAAGAAGCAAACAGAAGACAGATTGAGGAAATACAGTCCCAGCCCAAATTAGGTGATTAATCATGTTACTAAAGTCAGAACTAAGGTCATAGTAAAATACAAGTACAGATAAGGTAAATAAATATCTGCGTCTTTCACGAGGTTGTAAGTTTCATGAGAGTCTTGTTTTAGTCAGATGAGTAAAGATGAGAAAAAAATGGAATCAGGACAGAAATGAGGAAGTATATAAATCACTAGGCTATGCAATGTTCTTCCAAAACAGTATGAGAGAATTCCATCTGTTTTCAATGCAATATCATTGTATTAATGACCCCTAGGTAGACACAGTTTAAAGAGCACAGCAGCCAGAGAATTTTAGGCAATTTGGTATTCTTCTGTTCTCAGGTTCATGCCTGGAAAATAGTAAGATCATTAGTGTCTTTTTTTAAAAAAAAGTCTATGTAGAAGAGGAACAATATTGAAGTGGGATGCTAATATTATGTTTCTTATATTTTTTTCCATTAATATCTCCTTCCGTTAACCAAGATAGTGTATTTGATTTCAACAGTACCAGGGAGATAAAACTACAAAATCAGTTTATATAAGAAAAGATGATGTGCAGTATCACAGGTGAGAAGTAGATAATGCAAGTGGAACCCATAATTGACATGAAAGACAGCTTATAGCAGACATTGCTGAAATTGAGGGATTTTTGGCTGCCAGAAACCACATCCTTCCTAATAGCATTTCAGTTTACTTTTGGGGATATACTACTTCTTCATTACATGTAGTATTGACATAGTGATAATTCCCTGTACCCATTTTCCACTGTTTCATTTCATGACTCTGACTATGGTGCTGAGAGGATCAGGAGGTTGGACACATGGCCTAATCTCAGCCAATGAAAAACTCTTTCCCTGGACTTTAAATTTTGAATAAAGTATTAAATCAGGATACATATTTTGACGTGTCTATTACAATAGCAGCTCTGGTGATGATGGCAGAAACACTGACAAACCAGCAGTATCTACTAAATGGGTTGGCCCTTCTAAAAGACAGTAGCTGTGTTTTTCGTTTTCTACTCCTTGCTTTCATAGATCCTCAGGATCTTTTATCACTTCTGTGAGCCCTCAGTATCCTTTGCTAAATTTGTTTTTGCTTAACTTGTTAGAGTTGATTTCAAATGTTTGTCACCAAGGGGCCTAATTAATACAAGAATATTTGGAATTGAAGTATATAAGACATTACTATATGTAGATTCAGGTGTGGAAAAGTAAGACATTTATTGTGTTGGTAACAGAGGACATAATGAGCAAAGTATTCGTTTTAAGTTTCTGTGATTAGCATATGGAATTTCTCCACTATTTATGTATGAATAAGAAAGAGAAGATGATACTTTGCAATGTATGGCCTCACAGGCTATGCACTATGAAACTCCTTAGGAATAATTTATATAAACTAAAATATAGATTGGGACCCCTAGAATTGCACAATATGGTGGTTATAATTAAAAGGCAACACATAGTTAAAAAACACAAGCAAATTGTACTCCTAATAGTGCCACTAATAGTGCCGCTTAATTCACACATCTATAAAAGTCAAAAGACACCCTGTAGCTCCTAATAGGGAATGAGTATGTCCATCATCATTAATATGTTGAAACAACATAAAAATGATACTGTAGTATAAAATTCAGGTTATTGTGCAGCTCAAAAACAAAAGCGTCTATCAATATTAACAGAAGGCATAAACTGTGAAAATAGTACCAAAACATCTTCAAATTTGCCTGGGCACTAAGTCAGTCAGTATTTCGCACATTGGCCTAAGACTTGGATTTATTAAATGTAATAGAACAGTGTTTTTCAAAACCTTGTATTATGATGGAAAGCATTATACATTGTAATGTTAATATTTCTTGCATGAGGTGATATATATGCCAAAATATATGTATTATATGTGAAATACAAGCACTAATAGGAAAATAGAGGTTTCATTTGACAGAAAATGGCATTTATAGGTAGGATTTTTCACCTGCTTAAGTGAATCACTGAAAAACAAACCTAAGGCTTCCTAAAAATTTTAACCAGTAATATATAGTAGTGACCTCCTGGATATAAGAATATAACACAACATTTTGTATTAAGGCTTGTGATAGCAACCGAAAATCCAGATAAACTATTCTGGCAAAGACAAACTGGAAGAGTTTGAATTTCTAATAAACACAAACTTTGGAGCCTAACAGAAATAGATTTAAATTGTTTTTCTGCCTTTTACTAGTTATATAAATTTGAGAAATATTTTTAGATTATTTGGGCCCAGTGTTCATTATCTATATAAAATAATATAATAACAGTACTCTCTTCATAAGATAATTGAGATGATTAAATGAGATAATTTATGTATAACACATTCCAAAGTTCCTGGAATATGGTAAATGCTCACTTGTTGCTAAAAATTACTATGGCATTATATAATTCATTTAATAATTATTTATTGAATGCCTCTTTTGTACCAGGTATTGTACACAATAGATTAAAACAAGACTCTTATGGAACTTACAACCTAGTGAAAGATGCAGATATTTATTTACCTAATTATTTTGAAAATGCAAAATGTGTCAACAGCAAGTAATATGAAGAATAGGTGCATTGTGTTCTGAAGTTTTACACAAAAAGGATGACTAAGAGAGATCAGAAAGGGCTTCCTTAAGAGAGTGGAATACTGGAAAGAAATATAAATAATTCTATGAAAAAGTGACATGCATGTGTATGCTCATCATGGCACTATTCAGAACAGCAAACTCATGGAATAACCCTAAATGCCCATCCATTAACAGTGGACTGGATAAAGAAAATGTGGTACATATACAACACAGAATACTATGATGTAACCATAAAAGTAGAACAAAATCATATCTTGAGCAGCAACATGTATGGATTTGGAGACCATTAGTGTAAGCAAATTAATGTAGGAACAGAAAACAAAATACCACATGTTCTCACAAGTGTTAGCCAAATATTGAGTGCACATTGACACAAAGAAAGGAACAATAGACACTGGGGTCTACTTGATCGTGGAGGGGGATAGGAGGATGAATATTGAAAAACTGCCTATTAGGTACTGTGCTCGTTACGTGAATGATGAAATTATCTGTACCCCCAACCCCCACAACATGCAATTTACCCATGTAACAAACCTGCGTATGTATCTCCTGAACCTAAAATAAAAGTTAGAAAAAAATAAGTAATAGAAAGAACAATAAAATACACAATAAAAACAGCACTGCATACTGGTAACAGAAATGAAAAAGATTTTATCTATTTGAAATGTATTTTGTAGGATTTATCTACAGAGCTTTCAGCAAGAGGATATCAAATATTCAGTTTGGAACATCTTCATTTTGGCTTGCCTGAGATACAATGAAGAGTCATTATTAAGTAGGTAAATACAAGATTCTGGATTTGTGGTACTGGAAGAGTAATCGGCATATAGACAACTGGTAATGTCATAAGAGTGAGTGGAATTTCCATGAAGATGTAAAACAGTAAAGAAGAAAAGAGCAACCAGTATGAAGTCCTGAGGAATTCCAATATTTAAAGACTGTATTAAGAAGATAAAGAGTCCTGTGAGAGAGTGGATAAAGGTAGAAGGAGTTAAATGTCATTAATACCAAGAGAGTGGTTCAAGGAGAAAGGAGTCAAGTGTTTAATGACAACAGGCCAAGTACATTAGGACTTACTCCATATAATTTTCAAAATAAAGGTCTTTGATAACCTTAGCAAAATTAGTTTTTGTGAATAGGGTATAGGTGAATGACTACAGTGAGTTCAACTCTTGTTCACATGTAGATAGCTCTTTAAAACATAGCTTTAAAGGAGGAGAAATATATAGTGAGGTAACCGGGATGGAAAATCTAAAGGGTTTTCCTTTCTTAAAAGAGAGAAAGTAGACTGAATACTAATGTAAATTATCTATCTTTATGGATAAAAAATATACAAGGATGTGAGCAGAAGTGAATCTGTATTTTAATTCTTTGAAAGCTTTCAGGGACACAGGAGCTCACTGACATGTCTAGTGTTTATCTCAAAAGATTGGTTAGAGAGACACCCAGGGCCAAAAATGGGAGGAAGTACCTCATTTAATTATCAATGGAATGTGAAAATTATTAGTAGTTGTTTTAGAATTAGATTTGTGTCCTTTTTTAAAGTTTTATTTTTAAGTTCAGGGGCACATGTGCAAGCTTGTTATATGGGCAAACTCCTGTCACAGGGGTTTGTTGTACTGATTATTTTGTCACCCAGATACTGAATCTAGTATACAATAGTTATTTTTTTCTGATCCTCTTTTTTCTCCCACCTGTCACCTTCAAGTAGATCCCAGTGTCTGTTGTTCCCCTCTGTATGTCCATGAATTATTGTCATTTAGCTCCCACTTACAAGTGAGAATGTGGTATTTGACTTTCTGCTCCTGCATTAGTTTGCTAAGGATAGTGAGCTTCAGCTCCATCCATGTTCCCACAAAATATATATTATTTTGAATATATATCTTATTCTTTTTATGGTTGCATAGGATTTCATTGTCTGTATGTACCACACTTTATTCAATCTGTCATTGATGGAAATTCAGGTTGATTACATGTCTTTGGTATTGTGAATAGTGCTGCAATAAACATTCACATGCATGTATCTTTATAGTAGAATTATATATATTCCATTGAGTATATACCCAGTAATGAGATTGCTGGGTTGAATGGTAGTTTTGTTTTTAGCTCTTTGAGAATTGCCACACTGATATCCACAATGGGTTAACTACTTTACACTCACACCAACAGCGTGTAAGCATTCCCTTTCTCTACAACCTCATCAGCATCTGTTACTTTTTGACTTTTTAATAAGAGCCATTCTTACTTGTGTGAGATGGTATATCATTGTGGTTTCGATTTGCACTTCTCTAATGATCAGTGATATCGAGCATTTTTTTCATATGCTTGTTGGCTATTTGTATGTCTTCTTTTGAAAAGTAACTGTTCATGTTCTTTAATCAGTACTGATATGACTATCCAGAAGTTCATCTCAATTCCATGTGAGGAGATTAGAGAAATCATGAGCTTGACTTGGGCTTCATAAAGTTCATACTTCTACATTTTAAGCACAAAGCTGATTCTATTGGAGACAGTCCAGGACCATCTGGACAATACTGTCACAAGCAAACTAAAACATTGTCCAGATATATGATCATAGTTCAATCCAGGAGAGTCCTAAAACATCATGTTTATAAAATATTGGAAAATCATCCAGAAGTAATAAAATCCAAAAGGCATAAAGGTACATAAACACACCAGCCATACTGCGTGCAACAGGATATCTTCCTGTTATCTCACCCTTCAAAACTCTGGGGCTGGATGGCTTCAGTGATGAATTTTACAAACATTTAGAAAGAACTAATAGCAATCCCACTCAAACTATTCTAAAGAATAGAGGAGAAGGGAATATTTCCAAACTCACTCTATGAGGTAAATATTACACTGATAACAGAACCAGACAAAAACACATCAGAAAAAGAAAACGACTCATAGACACACAGAGGGGAACAACAGACACTGAGATTTACTTGAAATTGATGGGTGGGAGAAAAAAGAGGTTCAGAAAAAAATAACTATTGTATACTAGATTCAGTATCTGGGTGACAAAATAATCAGCACAACAAACCCCTGTGACACAGGTTTGCCCATATCAACAAAATGAAGGAAAAAAATATGATCATTTCAACTGATGCTAAAAGCTTTTGGTAAAATTCAATATCACTTCATTATGAAAACCTTCAAAAATGAGTATAGAATAAACAATAATAAAAATGGGAAAAATAATAAATAAAAGCCATATAAAACAGGCAGAAAGCTAGTGTCATACTGAATGGAAAACAGCTGAAAGTTTTTTCTCTAAGATCTGCACAAGACAAAAATGCCCACTTTCACCACTGATTGAACATAGTACTGGAAGACCTGGTTAGAACATTCAGACAAGAGAAAGAAATAAAGGGTATCCACACTGGAATGAAAAAAGTCGAATTATTCTTGTTTGCAGATGATGTGATCTTATATTTGTGAAAACCTAAAGACTCCACAAAAAAACTATTAGAACTGATAAACAAAGTTTCAGGATACATAATCGACATATAAAAATCAGTATTGTTTTTATACAACAACAGCAAAAAATTTGAAAAATAAATTAAAAAGTAATCTCACTTAAAATAGCTATAAATAAAATCCAACACTTAGAAAGTAAATTAACCAAAGAAGGGGAAAATATCCACAATGAAAACTGTAAAAGGTTGGTGAAAGTAATTGAACAGGCCACAAAATATTATTCATTTTCATGGATTGGAAGACTAAGTATCATTAAAATGTCCATACTACCCAAAGCAATCTACACATTCAATCAATCCCCACCAAAATGTGGATGACATTTTTCACTGATGTTAAAAAAAAAGCTAAATTTTTTTATGGAACCACAGAAGATCCAGAATAGCCAAAGCTATTGTGGGCAAAAAGAACAAAATGGGAAGAATTACATTGCCTAACTTCATATTATACTACAGAGATACAGTAACAAAAATAATATGGTACTGGCATGAAAACAGACATATGGATCAGTGAAACAGAATAGAGAACCTAGAGATAAATCTATTCATCTACAATAAACTCATTTTGACAAAGATGCCAAGAGCATACATTGGGGAAAAGTGTCGGTTCAATAAATAGTGCTGGGAAAACTGGATATCCATATGTGAAAGAATAAAACTAGACCATACTCTCTTCTCATATTCAAAACTTAAGTCAAAATGAATTAAATAATTAAATCTAATACCTCAAACTATGAAACTAGATTAGGATACTCTCCATGACACTGGACTGGACAAATATTTATTGAGTACTATCCAAGGCACAGGCAAGCAAACTAAAAATGTAAAACTGGGATCACATCAAGTTAAAAAACTTCTGCACAACAAAGGAAAATGAAGAGACAACCAACAGAATGGGAGAAAATGTTTGCAAGTATCCATCTGAGAAGAAATTAATAACCAAAATATATAAGGTGCTCAAACAACTCTGTAGGAAAAAATCAAATAATCTAATTTAAAATGGGGAAAAGATCTGAATAGACACGTCTCAAGAAGAGACATACAAATGGCAAACAGTTATATGAAAAAGTGCTCAATGTTATTGATCATCAGACAAATGGAAATTGAAACTACAACGAGATATCTTCTCACCCCAGTTAAGATGGCTTATATCCAAAAGTAAGGCAATAACAAACTCTGGCAAGGATGTGAAGAAAAAGAAACCCTGTATACTTTTGATGGGAATGTAAATTAATACAACCACTATGGAGAACAATTTGCAGCACAGTTTGGAGGTTCCTCAAAAAACTAAAAATATAGTTACCATACAATGAAGCAATCCACCTGTTAGGAATATACACAAAAGAAAGGAAATCAGTATATCAGTGAGATATCTGCACTCCCATGTTTATGGGAGAAGTATTCATAATAGCCAAGAGTTAGAAGCACCTCAATATCTGTCAGCAGATGGATGCATAAAGAATATGGGGGCACATATACACAATGGAGTATGATTCAGCCATAAAAAAGAAATGAGATCCTCTCATTTGCAACAACATCATGGAACTAGAGGTCATTACATTAATTGAAATAAGCCAGGCACAGAAAGACAAATTTTGCATGTTCTCACTTATTTATGGAAGCTAAAAATTAAAGCAATTGAACTCATGAAGAAAGAAGAAGCATGGTTACCAGTGACTGTGAAGGGTTGTTTGGGGGTAAGGGAGAAGCAGACATGGTTAATGGGTACAGAATCGTAGTTAGAAAGAATACGTCTTAGTATTTGATAGCACAACAGGGTAACTATATTAAGTAATTACTTAATTGTACATTTTTAAATTACTAAAAGTACATAATTGGATTGTTTGTAACACAAAGGTTGCATGTTTAAGGTGATGAATACACCCCCATAATAATAGAATAAATTAAGAATGTAGCTTCTTTAGGTGATACTGGAATCATGTCTCTCTCTCTTTGAGAAACATGGAGAAATAAAATAATGTTTAATGGGCAGTGTCAGCCACATGATATGATACTCCACATAGGGTCTGATGAAGATTATGCCTATCAGCAGTGTCCATTATTACAAGATTACATTTAAGTTGGTGACTGGGTCCACTAGATCAACATTTGGTAGAAAAAATATTTTGTGTTGAGCCTACCATGATGTATATATAACAGTAGGTTCATACCATCTTTTGATTGATGGACATATAAAACTGACCAAGTTTGATTATTCATCGTGTCACTGGTGCCCAATATAGAACCTGGTACAAATCTACTCAATAAATGTTTTTTGAAAGAATATGTACACCTCTATATCCCAACAGAAAATTGTTGGGTCATGCTTTTCCGATATCTAATGATGTAAGTTTAATGGAATGACATCTAACATTGGGATTGTATATTTTGCTAATTTATTCAGTAATCATTACTTAGTCCAGATGTCAATTTAATTTCCCAGATACAAAGTAGAATTAAAGACAAGATCTTTTTCCTCTAATCAAATGATCCTTTACAAAAAACAAAACAAAACAAAAACTACCAACACAGTACTATGAGAAAATATATAGGAAGTTTGAATGCTACTTTCCACCATCTCTAAGCACAATGAGAAGGAACAAGATGATTTCTAAGGTAGGTCAGAGTAAAGGTTAAGGTGCTCACCACTCCAGAAAAGAATGGTACACCCTGTTGGCAAGAAGATGAAACAAGTCAGGACCTATGGGTCTTTCATGTATAATTCTATATTGTCTTCCTCTTATCAAAAAGGAGACAGAAATTTAATCAACAGTTTCCACCAGGTGTAATGGCAATGACACAGAACTGTTAATGTCAGGCTAGTCTAGAGAGAGGGACAGAGAAGCTACTCTTGTAAGAAGTTAACTGGATATAATAATAATTATTACTGAGAGTTGTTAATTATTTATAAATTGAGTCACATTTGAACAACCTAGAAATCTCCTCAAATTATCTTTTTAAAAAGCTAAATGTGCTGCTTAACTTCACATAGGCAATTTTTGTCTAATTTCAATGTACTGCACTGTAGTAGTGTCATCTTATATATAAATTAAAGCTAACAAATTTCAAATAATTGTAAGACAATTTGATAATGAAAAGGAGATTGTGTTGTACAAAAAAGGTGAGTTTTATTTTTTTGTCCTTGTAACACCCTTACAACCCTACCACCACCATCTTTTTTCCCCCACCCTCTCTCCCACCACCACTGCCATCATCATCTTAATTGGCAGTTAGGATAGGCCCTGTTTGTCATAAGTCAATATCTCAAACATGTATCCTGCCATCCATGACTGAATCTGTTGCTTGCAGTTATAAATTAGAAAGTGAAAAAAAAATCATTTAACTGCATTTTGTTTGGCCCAAACATAATACATTTTGCCCCAAAATAAGCTGGGAAATTAGGGGCTATTAAATGCAGCAGAGCACCAGAAATAAAATCCTTTATGGACAAGCAATTACTGAGAGATTTCATCACCACCAGACCTGCCCTACAAGAGCTCCTGAAAGAAACACTAAACACGGAAAGGAACAAGTACCAGCCATTGCAAAAGCACATAAAATGGCAAAGACCAAAAATGCAATGAAGAAAATGAGTCAACTAATGGGCAAGAATAACAGCCAGTAACAAAATGGCAGGATCAAATTCACACATAACAATATTAACATTGAATTAATATTAACATTGAAATGGCCTAAAGGCCCCAATCAAAAGACACAGACTGGCAAACTGGATAAAAAGTCAAGACCCATTGGTATGTTGTATTCAGGAAACCCCTCTCACGTACAAAGACACACATATACTCAAAATAAAGGGATGGAAAAGATTTACCAAGCAAATGGAGAACAAAAAAAAATCAGGGGTTGCAATTCTAATCTCTGATAAAACGGACTTCAAACCAACAAAGATCAAAAGAGACAAAGAAGGACACTACATAATGGCAAAAGGATCAATCCAACAAGAAGAACTAACTATCCTAAATATGTACACACCCAACACAGGAGCACCCAGATACATAAAGCAAGTTCTTAATGACCTAAAAGGAGATTTAGACTCTCACACAATAATAGTGAGAGACTTCAAAACTCCACTGTCAATATTAGACAGATCAATGAGACAGAAAATTGACAAGGACATCCAGGACTTGAATGCAGAGCTGGACCAAGCAGACCTAATAGGCATATACAGAACGCTCCACCCCAAATCCACAGCATATACATTCTTCTCAGCACCACATTGCATTTACTCTAAAATTGACCACATAATTGGAAGCAAATCACTCCTCAGCAAATGCAAAAGAATGGAAATCATAACAAACAGTCTCTCAGACCACAGCGCAATCAGATTAGAACTCAGGATTCAGAAACTCGCTCAAACCTGCACTTGGAAACTGAACAACTTGCTTCTGAGTGTCGACTGAATAAACAATGAAATGAA
>CAUYNN010019032.1:0-49271 GCA_963574175.1 Chiropotes sagulatus
GGGCATGGTGGCTCACACCTATAATCTCAGCACTTTGGCAGACTGAGGCGGGCAGATCACGAGGTCAGGAGTTCAAGTCCAGTCTGGCTAATATGGTGAAACCCCATCTCTACTAAAAATACAAAAATTAGCCGGGCATAGTGGCACGCACCTCTAGTCCCAGCTATTGGGGAGGCTGAGGCAGAAGAATCACTTGAACCTGGGAGGCAGAGGTTGCAGTGAGCTGAGATCACACCACTGCACTCCAGCCTGGGTGACAGAGCGAGACTCCGCTTCAAAAAAAAAAAAAAAAAAAAAGCCAGGCACAGTGGCTCATGCCTCTAATCCTAGCACTTTGGGAGACTAAGGCAGCTGGATTGCCTGAGCTCAGGAGTTTGAGACAAGCCTGAGCAACCTGGTGAAACTCATCTCTACTAAAATACAAAAAATTAGCCAGGCGTAGGCCGGGAGCTGTGGCTCACGCCTGTAATCCCAGCACTTTGGGAGGCCAAGGCCGGTGGATTACAAGGTGAGGAGTTCAAGACTGGCCTGGCCAAGATGATGAAACCTCCTCTCTACTAAAAATACAAAAATTAGCCAGGTGCGATGGCAGGTGGCTGTAATCCCAGTTACTCAGGAGGCTGAGGCAGGATAATCGCTTGAACCCAGGGATTGGAGTTGCAGTGAGCCAAGATCACACCATTGCACTTCAGACTGGGCAACAAGAGCAAAACTCAATCTCAAAATGTGTGTGTGTGTGTGTGTGTGTGTGTGTGTGTGTGTGTATACGTATATATATATGTATGTATATATGTGTATATATATATATATTTGGGGGGAGTGCCAGGTGTGATGTCTCATGCCTGTAATCCCAACAGTTTCGAAGGCTAAGATGGGTGGATAGCTTCAGCTCAGGAGACCAGCCTGGGTAGCATGCATGGAGAAACCCCATCCCAACAAAAAACTAGCCAGGTGTGGTGGCCCCTGCCTGTAGTCCCAGCTCCTGAGGTGGGAGAATCACCTGAGTACCGCAGGTGAGGCTGCAGTGAGCCGTGACCACGCCACTGCCCTCCAGCCTGGGCATCAGAGTGAGACCCTGTTTAAAAAAATTAAAAAAGAAGCCTTGAAAGAAGATCATTGCAACCAATGTATATTCAGTAATGTTTTATTATAATAGATATGGTGTGAGTCAGCATAGACTTTAAATAATGTTTGCAGCCTAGTTAATTGTAATTAAAGACATATTAGCAATAGTCAAATAGTGGCTAAGATGTGAAATGTAAAGCCCCACATTTGGGTTATTAAGCCTGTAATTCTGGAGGACTCAAGAATTAGTTGATCTGCTAGTCAACGCTTCTATAATAGTTCCTTTGAATAGCCGACTGTTCTCCTGCTAACACTGCAGATACTTACATTCCTCTTCTGCTTTGCCACCTCTTACATAGGAATGAGGAAAACTACTTGTTTTTGCAACTGCACTTGCAGCTAGCTTTGAGCCTGTCACAGTTACGACCAATGAGATAAATGGAAGTCTGTTGGTAGCTTCTGGGAAGTCTTCTCCCATAAGGCAAGCATCCTGCTGATACAGCCTTTCCCCCTTCTTCTCATTTTGATCTCAGATGATGTTGAGAGCTCCTACGGCAACCATCTGCAAACCTGAATGTGACAAGCCTGAGGGAAGGGTAAGAGAATCACAAAGACTCTGGCCACTTACCAAGTTGTAAGTTATGTGTTAATTGTACCAAGATAAAAACATCTTATTTGTGTTTTTGATTAAAGCTTCAGGAAAACAAAAACACTTCAAAAAAGGCTATTTTGTCTATGACAAATGTCTATGAGATTTTTGTTAGCAAAGACAACAGAAGAAAAAAAAAGTGGTTTTTTTGAAAGCTAACGGGGAGAGAATATCTATTAGACATTTTCAAAGTCCCTTACTTCTGAGGTCCCTTTTGGCAAACAAAATATGTATGAAACAAAGAAATCTGTTGTACTTTCTGTGTGTCTGTGTGTTTGTGTGTGTATTAGTCTGTTCAGATGGCTATAACAAAATGTCACATTCTGGGTGGATTAAACAACAGAAATCTATTTCCTCATAGTTCTAAAGTCTTGGAAATCTAAGACCAAGGTGGTGGCAAGGTAGGTTTCATTCTGAACTATCTTCACCTAGTTTGTAGGCCGCCATCATCTCACTGTGCATTCAAATGATCTATTCTTTGTGTGTGTGAGCTTTGAGCAAACATTCTTGTGTCTCTTCTTATAATGAGATGGTTCCTATCAGATCAGGGCCCCACCCTTATGACTTCATTTAACCTTATTTCTTTAGAGGCTCCATCTCCAAGACAGCCACACTGGGGGTTAGTGCTTGAACATAAATTTGGGAGGGGACATAAAAAAGTCTGTAACAGTATGGTATGCATATAGCATCATTAAATGTTCACAAGCATGTTTCTTAGTTCAAGAGATTAGTTTATTCTTTTATTTTTTCATTCAATAAATATGTTTTGGCACAACCTAATAAAAAGTATTAAGAAATACATGATCCCTTTAAGCAGTTCACAGTGATACGATTCTTTATACAGGATAGTCTGTGTGACAGAAGAAACATCTATCTGGGAAAATATTTTACATTTTGTTAGCAAAGGAGAAAAGTTGGTTGTCTTTTGAAAGCCAATAGAGAGAGAAATATCTGTTAGACTAACCAAACTTCTGAGAGTCTTTCAGCAAATCACGATATGACTATGCATCACTGTGGTTAATGAAGCACAGGTATTCATGGTAAATTCATAGAGGTAAGCTTGGTGATCTATAGAGCTGTGAGGGCCAGAAAGGAGGACAGAGATTGTCAAAAAGTAGAATTCTAGCACATTTTAGTTGCTTTCCTAGAAGACAGAAGACCATACCCGGCAGAAAGTTTAGCTCCAGTCTACTCAAGTAGTATTGTTCATATACTATTAATGAATGTATTTAAATTTTTTAAAATACAGCTGATATGCACAGATTTGGAAACAAAACTAATTCTTGGTACATCCATCTCTCTTGGGGCAGGGGGAAGGGGAATATGTAGATGTCCTAAAAAGGAAGCTACTAGTCACAAATATTCAGGGTGCCATGAGTATGAGCAGATGAGCAGCATATTTTATAGAGAAGAGGGAGAACTGTGGCAGGCCTATTATGTGTGTATTCCAGGGTTGGATAGTATGGGGATTATTTCCCTTATACCTTAAATTTATCCAATTTTCATTTCCACTATCACAAAACTATCTCAAATGAACCATTACAATAGCCTTTTTTTTTTTTTTTTGAGACGGAGTCTCACTCTGTCGCCAGGCTGAAGTGCTGTGGCACGATCTCGGCTCACTGCAACCTCCGACTCCCAGGCTCAAGTGATTCTCGTGCTTCAGCCTCCTGAGTAGCTGGGATTACAGGCACGCACTGCCATGCCCAGCTAATTTTTGTATTTTTCTTAGAGACGGGGATTCACCATATTGGCCAGGATGGTCTTGATCTTCTGCCCTCCTGATCCATCCACCTTGGCCTCCCAAAGTGCTGGGATTACAGGCGTGAGCCACCGCGCCTGGCCGCAATAGTCTTTTAACTGATCTCTCTATTTCCACTTCTGCCCCCAATTATAATCCATTCTCTTAAGGGAGCCACAGTGGTTTTTTTCGAAAAATCTAAATCACATCATTTTTTTCTACCCAAAAACTTTCAAAGATTGCCATTGCACTTAATGTAAAATTTACACTTCTTTTCTTGACATTCAAACATGGTTCCATCTCTACAAACTGTTCTTTTCTAATGCCTGCCCACGTGGCTACCTTTTCATTCTTTGAGTCTCAAGCTCTCTGGACTCCTAACTTTTTGTCTGGGAATGCTATTTGTCTGGCTCTTCCTCTTCAAGTCTTAAATTTTTCCTCTTTGGGCAACTTAAAAGAGTCCTCAAAACAATTGCCAAATTTAATCTTAAAATTATCATTTACGCTCTTATTATCTGTTTCTTCTTTTCTCCTCCCCAGTTTTTCCCCCAAAGGCAGGGCTTTGTCAATTTTTCTCTAACCCCTGTTCCCCTCCCCACTTAGAAGAGGATCTGGAACACAGGGTTCAAAAATATTTATTCAATAATTAGGATTCTAAAAACCTGAATTAGGGCAGTAGTAGAGAAAATAGAGGTCAGTGGTCTGGATAAAGAAAATGTGGCACATATACACCATGGAATGCTATGCAGCCATAAAAAAGGATGAGTTCATGTACTTTGCAGACACATGGATGAAACTGGAAACCATCATTCTCAGCAAACTAACACAGAAACAGAAAACAAAAAACTACATGTTCTCCCTCATAAGTGGGAGTTGAACAATGAGAACATCATATAGACACAGGGAGGGGAACATCACACACCAGGGCCTGTAGGGGGTTGAGGGGAAGGAGAGGGAGAACATCAGGACAAATACCTAATGTAGATGATGGGTTGGTGGGTGCAGCAAACCACTTTGGCACTTATATACCTATGTGACAAACCTACACATTCTGCATATGCATTCCAGAACTTAAAGTATAATAGTAAAAAAAAAAAAGGAAAATAGAGGTCAATGGCAAAAAATATTTGGACAGAAAATATAAATCTTGGGGATTGATACTGTCAGGAGATTGTTGTGCTGCTAACTGATGGAGAGACTTACAGAGGGAGGAGGAGATTTATGGAGGCAGAGGGTAGATGCAGTTCAGGACATGCTGCTTTTGAAATATGGTAAGCAATCTGGAGCTGTCCATCAATAGTTGGATACAATAGTCCAAAATTCAGAAGAGAGGCATGCCTTATAGAATTAGAGTCAGATTAATTAGGAGTCAGATTAATTAATTTCCCCTCTTGTTCTTCATATCCCTTGCCCAAGTATAATGGTCTAAAACATATTAGGGACTCATATGTTAGCAGCACTTAAATGAAGACCAGAAACACATGGCTCCATATGTGGTATGGTGACAAGTGTCATGGAAATATACCTGACGGGCCCAGGTGTCTCATCCGGATAATTTGTTTTTCATTGCATAATTAGTTATCATAAAAGATGATGTTTTTCTTCCATCAAGTCAGATACAATAATAGCACAATATCACAAAATTCTGTCTTTGTTCTTTGCTTATTTTAATAATATTTAATAGTTTAAAAAGTTCATCTACGACAAACATTATATGGAATTTGGATAAACTGAAAGCTTTTCTTCTAAGACCAGAAGCAAGGATGCCCACTTTCACCATTCCTGTTCAACATAATGCTGGAAGTCCTGGCCAGAGCACTTAGGCAATAGAAACAAAAGTCATCCAAACTGGAAAAGAAGTCAAATTGTCCCTGTGTGCAGATGACATGATCTTATATAGAGAAAACCCTAAAGAATCCACCAAAAAACTGTTGGAACTAATAACCGAATTCAGTAAAGTTCCAGGATACAGAATCAACATACAAAAGTCAGCTGTGTTTCTACATATTAACAAAATACAAAAAAAAAAAAATCAAGAAAACAATCCCATTCACAGTAGCTACAAAAAAAAACTTACGAATAAATTTAACCAAGGAGGTGAAAGAACTGTACATTGAAAGCTACAAAACATTGACTTTAAAATTGAAGAAGATACACATAAATTTCAAAATGTTCTATGTTCATGAGTTGGAAGAATTAATATTGTTAAAATGGCCAGACTTCTCAAAATGATCTACAGATTCATGCAATCCCTATCAAAATATCAATGACATTTTTCACAGAAATAGAAAAAACAATCCTGAAATTTGTATGGAACCACAGAAGACCCCAAACAGCAAAAGCAGTCTTGAACAAAAAGAATAAAGCTAGAGGCATCACACTACCTAACTTCAAAATATACTGTAAGACTATAGCAACCAAAACACCATGGTACTAGCATAAAAATAGACACATACACCATGGAAAAGAATAGAGAGCTCAGAACTAAATTCGCAAATCTACAGCCAATTGATTTTCAACAAAGATGTAAGAACACACAGTGAGGAAAGGACAGTCTGTTTAATAAATGATGTTGGGAAAAATTGGATAGTCACATGCAAGAGAATGAGATTAGATCCTACATCACACCATAGACAAAAATCAATTCAAAATGCATTAAAGACTTAAATGTAAAACCAAAACTATGAAACTACCAGAAGAAAATATAAGGCAAATGCTTTAGAACATTAGACTGGGCAAGGATTTTTAAAATAAGACCTCAGAAGCACAGACAACAAAAGCAAAAATAGTCAAATGGGATCACAGGATCACCTCAACCTGAAAAACTTTTGCACAGCAAAGGAAACAACACAGTGAAGAAGCAACCTACAGAATGAGAGAAACTGTTTGCAAACTATAAGTCTGACAAGGGATGAATATCCAGAATATATAAATAACTATACAACTCAACAACAATAACTTAATTAAAAATAGGCAAAAGACCTTAATAAACATTTCTCAAGAGAAGGAATACAAATGGTCAATAGATACATTAAAAAATGCTCAACATTAGTAATCATCAGGGAAGTGCAAATCAAAATCACAACAAGGTACCACCTTACTTCAGTTAAAATGGCTTTTAACAAAAAGACAAAAGAAAACGTGTTTGTGAGGATGTGGACAAAGGGGGACACCTATACACTGTTGGTGGGATTGTAAATTAGTACAGCCACTGTAGAAAACAGTGTAGATATTCCTCAATAAATTAAAAGTAAAACTATTATATGATACAGCAAACTCACTACTGGTAACATATCCAAAAGAAATAAAATCAGTATGTTGAAGAGATATCTGCACTCTTATGCTTATTGCAGCACTATTGGCAATAGCCAAGATATAGAATCAACCCAAGTGTCCAACAACAGATGAATGGCTAAAGAAAATGTTATACAGGCACACGCACATACAATGGAATGCTCTCCAGCCATTAAAAAAAAAAAAAAAAAGGAATCCTGCCATATGTGGCAACATGGATGAAACTGAAAGACAGCATGTTAAATGAAATAAGCCAGACATAAAAAGACAAATGCCATGTATTATTTCGCTTACATGTGGAATCAGAGAAAAAAAAAGATGTTGATATCAAAGAAGCAAAGACTGGGGAGGAGAAGGAGCAAGGAAAGACAGGAAACTGTTGGTCAACTGGAAGAAAGTTACAATTAGAAGGAATATGTTCTGGTGTTTTATTGAAAAGTAGGGTGAGAATAGTTAAGAGCAAGTCATATATTATAAAATAACTAGAAGAGAGACTTTTGAATGTTCTTACCACAAATAAATGATAAATGTATGAAGTAATAATGGATATGCTAAATACCCTGATTTGATCATTATATAATATATATGTACTAAAACTTCAAATTTTAGTCCATGAATATGTATAAGTGCAATTTATCAATAAAGAAATAAAGCAAACTTTAAGAGGAAATTTAAAGAATGAAAAAAACTGATCTCACTAGTAATTAAAGAAAAATGAGTGCAACTACAAGGAGACAAGATTGGCAAGAATCTTTGTGAAAACTGTTTTCACTACAGTATGTGGAAACGAACTCTGTGCATTGCTGATGGGAGTGTAAATTTCTTTAAGAATAATCATATTTCTGGAGCTGATTTAGCAATATGTAGTAAAACCATTAAAAACATTCATAGTCTTAACACAGAAATTACACTTCTATGAACTTAATGATATATATGTTATGTTTAAAAATTTAATTCAAAGGATGTGCATTACATTTTTCACAAATACTTCAACGAAAAAGTTTCCAGTATTTAGAGGATTTGTTAAATACTGCATATAAAATTGTGAACTCTTTTTTTCCCAATAAAATGAAGACTTACATGTAGCCAACAAACATATTTAAAAAGCTCAATATCACTGATCATTACAGAAATGCAAATCAAAATCAAAATGAGATACTATCTAACCCAGTCAGAATGGCTATAATTAAAAAGTCAAAAAACAACAGATGCTGGCAAAATTGCAGAGCAAAGGGAATGCTTATATATTGTTGACAGGAGTGTAAATTAGTTCAACCACTGTGGAAGGTAGTGTGGCAATTCCTAAAAACAAAAACGAAAAATAAAAAACAGAAATACCATTCAACCCAGCAATCCCATTACTGGGTGTATACCCAAAGGAATACAAATCATTCTGCCATAAAGACATATGTACCTGTATATTCACTGCAGCACCATTTACAATAGTGAAGACATAGAATCAACCTAAATGTCTATCAGTGGCAGATTGGATAAAGAAAATGTAGTTTATATACACTATGGAATATTAAGCAGCCACAAAAAAGAACAAGATCATATCCTTTGCAGGAACACAGATGGAGCTGGAGGCCATTATCCTTAGCAACCTAATACAGGAAAAGAAAACCAAATACATGTTCTCAGTTTTAAGTGGGTGCTAAAAGGTGAAACACACGGATCCAAAGAGAAAAACAACAGACACTGGGTCTTACTTGTGGGTGGAGAGTGGGAGGAGGGAGGATTAGAAAAAATAACTGTGGATACTAGGCTTAGTTCCCAGATGACAGAAAAATCTGTGCAACAAACTGCCATGACACAAGTTTACTTATACGTGAAACCTGCATATGTACCCCTGAACCTAAAATAAAAGTTTAAAAAATAGAAAAGGAAGATTAAAGACATTCATGACATACTACTTCTATGGTCTGAATGTGTCCCCCAAGAAGCATGCATTGGAAACCCAATCCCTACTGCAACAGTGTTGGGAGGTAGGGCCTAATGGGAGGTGTTTAGGTCAAGAGAGCTCCCCCCGCATGAATGGATTAATGCTGATTATAAAAGGGCTTGTGGCAGAATTTAATTCCTTGTTCTCTCTTGCCATGTGATGCCTTCTGTCATGTTGTGACGCAGCAAGAAGGCTCTCACCAGATTCCAGTGCCATGCTCTTGGACTTCCCAGTCTCTAGTACTCAGTACCATGTGCCAAATAAATTTCTGTTTATTTTAAATAACACAGTCTGTGGTATTCTGTTGCAGCAACAGAAAACAGCCTGAGACAATCACTAAATGAAAGAAGCAAGTTACAAAACTATGATTTCAGTTTTACAAGTAAAACAATATATATTTATGTATTTGTATACAGAAAGAATAAATATAATACCCGTGGCTATCTCCACTTGATGAAATGATGAAGTTTTATTTTCTCCTTTTCATGAATCTGTACTTTCTCAATGTTCTACAATAAACATACATTACTTTTAAACTAATAAAAACTGATATGTATATTGACCCACCATCTGCTATCTGACTTAGGGCAAATTCCTCAATATGTGTGTCTCTCATAAAAGGAAGATAATGCCATCCAAGCTATGGCATTGCTGTGGCCTAAATGAAGTGTGAATATGCTATACCCAGCCTTTCTCATAGTAGGCACTTATGAATGGGTGGAATCTGACATTCAGCCTAAGCTGACTACGGTTATCTTTGGCCATTCAGAAGAGTTCATCTGTAAACCTAAAATATACAGCATAAATATTTCATTAAACTGACATCGGTGAACAGATCTAATGTCATTCATTAACTAACCATTTTATTTCACTTGTTTAATCTTAAATTTTGAAGGCTTAAGTAGGATCTGTCCGGTTTACTAATGACTTTTGTTCTAACTTCATTTCCAAGTTATACATTACTAAATAGTGATTTCTCAAACTAAACTTAAAATACCTTTTGAATCCATGAAATATTGGAAATCTGTGTAATATTTGTGATAGGACACAATGGCTTTGAACTAGTAATTAAACAAGAATAATGAAATAAATGAAATAACAGTTACAGATATTTATCTAGACACACGGGGCTTGGAAAAAGCAGTTTAATCAGAGGTAAAAGTTAAGTGGACTTTTATGAATAATTTAATGGGAGATTTCAGAGTAAGCTAGGTCAAACATAAAGAGCTTTCACAGGTGGGCAGAGTTGTCCCCCTCAACTTAATAGGTCGACAAACAAGGCAAAAGATTTATGCCTTAGGGATACAAGTAAGCAAAGAGATAGCTTCCCAAATCCTTCCTGGGTCCTCATGGAAGCTGACGGCAGGTTTGGTGGTTCCCACAGTGCACAGGAGCAAAGCAACCACTGCGTCCTTCCCCGCCTTCTGTGGAATGAGGCTGGGGTGAAGCATATCAATCTTAAAGGGCTGACCTACTGCCTTGTAAAGGTTTCTTTTATATCATGGCCTGCTGCACAGGAGCTTATAAAAAGATTTCATAGAGTTTTAAATTTTTTTGCATAAGCCTATCACTAGCTTTAATTTTATGCTTCTTAATCAAAGTAAGGGCTGTTCTTTTGCTTATAATGGGATACAAATATTACTGTGGTGGCTGAAGAGGAGTTAGAAGACAGAGGAAGAAGTGAGGGTTTGCCTCCAATTGAATTAATAAAAGTATACATGGTAAAAGAAGAAAAAAGTTACAATATCACGTGGACTCAAGCATCTGAGAAGTAAGATGACCAGGAGAATATGGCGGATAAAACTGAGCCAGACAAAAGCAAGCAAGCACTCAGTCTGGAAGGTTTATAATCTAGTGTGTGTCAGCCCCCATCCTTCAACTCTGTGCGTCAGGGATTTATTTAGCAGGGTCTCAGAGAAATTCCTTTTGTAGTATGTATGTTCTAAATTATGTTCTAAATTAGACCTTTATTATATGTACTAAAACAAATAAATAAAATAAAAGACGTTTGCCTTTCCTTTTTCAGCTAGATAACTCATTAAGGGTTGATATTGCTTATATGGATATATTTACAATAGCTTGCTCAACATCTTTTTAAAAAATCTGTTGAGGCTGGGCACGGTGGCTCATGCCTGTAATTCCAGCACTTTGTGGGGCCGAGGCAGGCAGATCACCTGAGGTCAGGAGTTTGAGACCAGCCTGGCCAACATGGTGAAACCCCGTCTCTACTAAAAATACAAAAAAAAAATTAGCTGGATGTGGTGGTGCAGCTTATAGTCCCAGCTACTCTAGAGGTAGATGCAGGAGAAACCCAGGAGGCAGAGGTTTCAGTAAGCAGAGATCGTGCCACTGCACTCCAGCCTGGGCAACAGAGCAAGACTGCGTCTCAAACAAACAAAAAAATCTGTTGAGTTTACTTTTCTAAGCATTTTATGTCGGCAAAATGTTTTCTAATTTTCACCAGCTCTTACAGCCCACAACCTTCCAAGCTCACCTGCCTCTTAATCTAATTTTAGTTCAAAATATACTTTAAAATTCCACAGACTTAAAGCCTGCACTCTTGCTTTAAGTGGGACAAATTCCTTTGCATTTCTGAGCCTCGGTGCTCATTTAAAGGGAGGCCTTAATAGTGCCCACCAATCAGGTTTATTGAAAGAAGAACAGGTGAAGAGTATTAACAGAGTGCTTGGCATCTGCTGTGGCTCAGGAAACAGCACTGTAGCCGCAGGTCAGTGTGGATGTTGTGCAGGTGGTAAGTGAGGCAGTGTGTGTTTTCCATGCTCACGTAAAGATGTGTGCCAGTCAGAGATTTATGCCTCATCCAGCGCCTGCTAAGCTTCTACGAAAAGATAACAAATCGGTCACAGTCTGGAAACAAGAAAAGAAAGCTACCTGCAATGCTGAATTATCCATAGTCCTACAGTAGCTTGAAGACCTACTTGGTGGTGATGTGATCTGTGTCTGAATAGGTAACTTCACAGAAATACATTTTCATTGCACCCAAGCTGACAATAAATTGGAGCTCATCTTTTCAATCTCCTCTCCCATCATTCTTTTTCTGATTCACTGGCCATTCTAGCCTTTTTCAGTTCAATGAGTGTTCTAAACACTTTCCCACCTCAAAACCCTCAAACACAACATTTTCTGTACATTTTCTTTCTATAGAGGAAGAAAGCCAAACCTTAGCTAGGGAAATCTCAGCTTCCTGTTTCTGAAGGCTTTCCAGTAAATCTTGTTTTATTGAGTGATGCTTAATAATTGTTTTATAAACAATGAAAGTTAAAGTGAAACTTCCTATGTAAATGCATCAAACAAATAAGACTGGTATTTAAGGACACAAAGAAATAGGGAAATTAAGGAAGTTCAACTATTTAAGATCAGGTAACAAATTCCCTTAAGCTTTTCTTGGAAACATTTTTCTTTAGGCTCAGTCTCACCTTTCAAATATATCAGAAAAATAATATTGATATTGTGTGTTGTCAAGGCAGAAACAGCTGATATGAAAGGCACTTCCTAAATTTATTTTCAAGACACAAAATGATCACTGTGACTAAACATACAGTGTGTGCCTTTGTGCATTAGCTGGTTCCTCACTCAATCACATCAGGAGTTTTAAACTGAAAAATGTTTGAAAGTAAATATTATTTGAGTAAATCTGATTCCACTGTTTTTGGTCACTAGCTTCTGCTGAAGTGGACGGGTGCACTCTAAGAAAGTTGATTGAATTTAAATATATTGAAATAAGAATTTCCTTCCATTCAACCAATATACCTGTACATGCTGGGATTACTGTTTCTGTGCATGGAGTTACTAGAAAAATGATGGCAACAAAAACACAATGTCTGCTGGTCTCAGGTTCTGACTACAGAAAGCCTTCAGAAACATTTTAGGCATTGCTTTCAATTACTCAATGCTTTGTAGTCTGTATACATTCAGGCATTCAATCAGCAAACATTACTGATCATTTATTTACTGGATGGTAGGGCACGGGCTTGACATTCGCTATGATGAACAAAGCCCTTTGTAAGCTCACTACTTCTCCAGTCTCCTCTGCCAACCAATCCCTATCCAGAGCCCCAGCTCGTATACCAGCTCTGCATGCTCTATTCACTCCATGATGCCCAGGAAGTTCGCCCTGTAACACTTGTAACTTTCTCCTGGGGACCACTTACCACCTTGGGCTGGACTCATTTATCTTGAGTCCATTACCGCTGCAATCTTTCACTGCTTATCACGTCACAGTGCTGGCGTGTACATCACAGGGCTCAATAAATATTTGTCACATACAAGCAGATTGTGACCAGTCTTGGAGATAACATTTCAAAATAGGGTATACGGTCTTAGATCCCAGTCAATTAATACTTTATAATCTACTCACAAGTAACATGGACCTAGGGGCTCTTATAACTAGAAGTACTTTAGAAAGCAGGTATCAACACTGACCCTCGGGGCACAAATCTCTTTCACAGCAAACCTGCCATTCCCACAGAAGCAACTGTGATTTGGAAAGTTCTCCTGAAGTGGCTGTAGGGTGACAGTTTGCAGACAGCATCTACCCTGCCAGATTCAAACCCTAGAACACTTATGCCTGAGGAGCCTGCCAAGTCTTCTCCTCCAAACCCCTCATTTTACAGATGAAATCACAAACCAGAAAGGTGACATGAACACAGTGAGTGGAAAACAAGGCTCTTTGGCTCCAAGCCTAATGACGCTTTATTTCATACAAATGTCTCCTGTATTTGGTTATATCTGTGAACATTTCATGGATGATGGATCAGGGCAGTTGTCTGTGAATTATACTTCCACCACAGCCAGCGGAAGGAGAATGATCAGTCTTGTCTCTGACTCTAGATTCCAGTTCTACCTCTTGGGCCTAGGATGATGAAGGAAATTGGTGAATCACATTTTAATACCATCAACCAAGGGTCAACAGCTTCCGCGAGCCTGATGTAGCTGCAGGCATCATACCCACCACCCTGCAGTGAAACTTCTGCCCATTCCCATGCCATTGATGCATGCACTGGCCCAACAGCTTTTGAATGAAGAATCATCCTGATCTCACTAAAACGAACGCTACCTTGTTAGGTACTATGACTACACCACAGACCCCGAGACAGAATGGAACAAAGCCAGGACTTAGAGGGTGAGTCAGCAGAATAAAAGGGCTACATAGAGAGGAAATTCCATCAGACATAGGACGAAGGCAGGGCAAGGCACTATCTAGCCTCCTCCCTTGCCATCACAGTCACTCTAAAAAGGTCTCTGTCTTCACAACTCCCCACTTCTGTCCCCAGACTCCACGCTTACTTTCAGGACAGGCTCCTGAAGAAGGATTGCGGCCCCTGCTCTCCAGATTTAGCAGCAGAGAGGGAGCCAGTGCTCTTTACCTTCTCTGTGCTAGATCTTGGGAGAGGGTTAACAAGCCAATCCAGTGGGTTCCCCATGGGCACATCATAGCCTCAGCTGAAGAACAAAGACCCAGCAGGCATGAATGCAGGGATGCAGGGCATGGGTGGATCATGACTTATATGAGTGAATGAATCCTGATCTAAGAGTTGTTTTCATCCTCCAGACAAACCAGAAGATGAACCTTCCACCCTCTTATCAATCTGCAGAGACTCCTTCCAAATTCAGACAGGACATTCAACATTTAGAACAGAAACACAGTAATCATAAAATCAAACTATCATAGTTATAATAGTTTAATGTGGACTCCCTTTCAATGTACCTTTCTTTAGTGCAGGTTTCTCTTGTGGCACCAATATTACTTCATTACACTTATTTGTTTATATAATTCCCTTTTCTCCACTGTATTAAAGGATGAGGCCTTATCTTTTGACCATTGTATGACCACCACCTAATTAATATGCCTGAGAGACAGTAAGAGTTTAAAAAATAAATCTTGCACAATCACATTTAGCTAGATTTTCAGAAGATACCATACAGATTGGTTAGATGCTTTCATATTAAATAACAAGAAATACATCTTACATCTTATCTCCATATTTATATAAAATCAAAATACCAAACAGAATCTTACTCTCATAAACTGGCTGCAACTCATAAAAATAAACTATAAGCATCTATTTAAACTTCCCTGCTTGGAACAGAAAACTAAATACTTAATGTTCTCAATTTTAAATGGGAGCTAAACATTGAGTACACACGGACAACAAAAGGGGGAGATCAACAGACACCAGGGCCTACCTAAAGGTGGAGGTGGGGGAAGAGGGTGAGGGTCAAAAAGCTACCTGTCAGTGTTATGCTTATTACCTGGGTGATGAAATACTCTGTACACCAAACTCTTGAGACACACAACTTACCTATATAATAAGCCTGTGCTTGTACCTTCTGAACATAAAGGAAGGAAGGAAGGAAGGAAGTAAGGGGGAGGGAGGGAGGGAGGGAGGGAGGGAGGGAAAGAGAAAGAAAGAAAGATGTTCTCCGCATGGGCCTTGTCTTTAAATACATTGAAACTGGGAGAATAATTTTTTCTGTCTTCATAGTCAATTTCTCCACATTTGACTAAACATTAAATCACAAATGAATTCAGTTTTTCCTGGCTATCATATTCTTGCTTCAAATTTTTGAGATTTGTACTCAAGTCGTATCATGTATTTCACTAATGAGATCCTGTAATTTTCCTTTTTATTTGTTCATACTTCATCGTTGGCATAAGAGAAGATTTGACTCTATCAGTTTTCTATGACTCAATTTTAATGCCTATATGCTTTAAGAAGTTCTAAAATTTAAAAAAAAGAAAAAATTTCCCTGCTTATGGTAGACAGAATAATGGCCCGGCATAGATGCTCACATCCCAATCCCCAGAACCTGTAAATATGTAGCCTTACATGGCAAAAAGAACTTGGCCAATTTGATAAAGTTAAGGACCTTGAGATTGAAAGATTATTCTGGATGAAATAGGTGGGCCTCATTAAACTGTATAGGTCTTTAAAAGCAAAGAACATTTCCTGCCTGTGGTCGTGGAGTGATATGACCACGGAAGAAGGGTCAGAGAGCTTCTGGCTTTGAGGATGGGAGGAAGCAGCCATAAGCCAAGGAATGCAGATGTGCTCTACAAGCTGGAAAAGGCCAGGAAGCAGATCCTCCCCTGGAGAATGCGTGCTACCGCACCTCGATTTCACCAAGGGAACCCAGACCTCTGATCCACCGATATGTAAGATAATATACTGGTGTCGTTTTAAGCCGCTATGTCTGTGGTAATTGGTTATAGCAACAATAGAAAAACCATACACAGCCCAAACTCTAGCAACTCACAAGCTAGAGGGAAGCTCTCTGAACTTGGATTTCCTCATTTATAAAAGTAAATAAACGCTACCTAAGAGACTACTGTGAAGATGAAATGCAATGAAGAATGCAGAAAGCTTAATTCAGTGTCTGCAACCTCTGAAGTGAGGGGAGCTGTTCTCTGAATTAACTAGGGTGTGAGCCTCACAGCCACTTACAGTCCCGCAGTCGGCAACCCCTTCGCCCTCCTGGAGTGAAAAGCATTCCTTCTGAGGCTGCTGTTTAGAGAAGTAACCTCTATTCGCATGCGCAGGACTGGGCAAGATCTTTGGGTCTTATAAACTGCTTGAGAAGCAGTGGTAGACTTCCTAGGCAACCAAGGCCACCTCCCAGTTCCCATCGTCCCACGGCAGCAGCAGTGAGGAGGAGAGGGCCACCCCCAGGTGTCACTGCAACCCTGTTACTGTGCCCGGCAGCTTTGCCTTCCTGGTCTGAGATGATGCATCCTAGAGGGAGACAACGCAGTAACGGTATTCCAAAGACCACATACTCTCAGACTCAGTTAAACCATACGGCCTGCCTTGTTGCCTCGTTTAGAAACAATCATTTTCCATTCTAAAGTTTGAATGAATAAAACCCAAACTGTTACCAATTTTGCACAATGGAGATGCCTGCAGCCGATTTTAGTTGGCGCTCGGTCCTCGCATTTACGATGAGCTTAGAGTGCCGCCTAGTGGAACAATGAGAGGCAGTAGTGACAACATTTTGTAGAGGAAAAAATTATCAAGGGAGACGTCGGGAACGTTATAAATAGAAAGTTCCAAGGTCCTGGTGATGGGCGGCTGTTTTATGGGCTTGCTTGACCCAAATGAGCTATATCCCAAGGTGACTACCTCAACTAAAAAGGCGTCCTAGCTGCATCAGGATATTCATCTTATCTAGGTCTCAAACAGCCTAAATAGGAGTGTATTTCATTTACTGTAGAATATTTTTGTAGATTTTCTTTTTCATGAGACAGAAACATGAAATTGACCTTTTCCTTAGAAATGTTCATATTCAAAATACTAAAGATTGTTATTGAAAATTTTGAATTTTAATAAACTTTCAATTTATTCATTTCTATTATTTTATCTGTTTTTCACTAGGATGCCAGCTGCACACCATTGAAATATGTTTGTTTCAAACGGATTTTAATAATTCTGTACCAGAAATATTCCCCGTATTATCCATTTCCATTTTCTCACATTCTGTTTATTTTTTCTGAAAACTTTCCTTATTCTTTAGCTCAATTTTTTTTTACTTCAGCTAGTTTTCTTAAAGGGTTATATTTAATAACTTTTTGTCACCTTATTTTGGAAAAATAAAGTCTCTCTTATTTACTCCAGACCTTCCTTGAGAGGAAGAGTTTAATATATTGAAAGAAGTGGCTTTGCTCAAGGAATTTTAAATATAGAAAGCTTGCTTCTTGACTAGCTGGAATTAGACTCTTTTCTGTAATGTCAAAACACATCACAGAAACTAAGAAACTTCCTGGGTTTTCTACTACTTATCCAGCTCCTCTTCCTCAGTTGCCATTTTCACTAACTAGATGTTAGCCAGCCCCCTTCCACTCTATCCTCTTCCCTACACAGAAGTAATTTGCTGACTCCAAACTCTGGCTTTTCTACAGATCATCCCGAGTGCCAGCCCTACAGGAATAAACTGGCATTAAACATCTCAACTTCAATGTTCAAAACCAAACTGATCCTCTTCCTCCCTACATCTGCTTCTCTTCCTAAATCCTTCATCTCATAGAAAATGGCTCCACCATCTGCTGCACCACTGAAACCAGAATTGAGAGATAACTGTAATTCCTCCTTCCCCCTTGACCTCCCACAATTCCCATTGCCACTCGCGATTCACCCTTTCATCATCTTTTGCCATGATGATTTCTCAGTGGGAAACAGCTTCTCAGTGGTTCCCCCTGTTGTCCCTTTCCAGTAAATTCTGTATTTTTGTGATAGATCGAGCTTTGTAAAATGCAAATTGATCACCACCTAAAAATCCTTCATTGATTTCCCAATACCTTCAGCCTAAATCTAAACTCCTACATGAGGATATCAAGACCTTTATCATCTGGCTCTTAGAACCTCCCCAGTTTCACCTCTTTCTACCCACCATTGTTCATCCAATCTTCCAGCCATCCTAGACCCGAACATTCCCTTGCACACCTCCTTGCCTTAGCTAATAGTCACCACTTCCTCAGGCTAGCTCCTTCAGTCCTCAGCTTAGGCAACAGGCCATCCAGGAGGTCAGCTTAAGGCATGCAGGCAACATTAGAACACCGATCACATTGCATTCCATTGTCTTTATGCGTCTGCCTCTTGCCCTGCTAGACTTCTTGAGGGCAGAAACTGTTAATGTTCATTTCTGAAAACCTCCTGCCCTACAGATTTATTGTTATATTTGTTGGAGAAGTTAAGAAGATACAATAATGGAGAACATTTTGTGACTTCTTACCATCTGCCAGGCACTACAAAGATGTTACATGTATGGCTATATTTAATCTTCGTACTGATCCTATGAAGATATTTAGTGTTTGTTTTATAAATGAAGAACATTAGGACCATCAAAGTCAACAGAAGATCAACAAAGTTAAATTATGTGAGGTCACCATGGCAGAAGCTGTAATGTACCTCCCAAACCCTCCTTTAAGAAAAGACTACAGATGCAGTAGCATCTCTACTAAAAATACACCTGCCTCGGCCTCCCAAAGTGCTGGGACATCTGAACCAACTGAGACATCTATGATGTTGGATTAGGCCATTCTCAAACTGCTATAAAGAACTACCTGAGTCTGGGCACAGTGGCTCATGACTGTAATCTCAGCACTTTGGGAGGCCAAGGCGAGTGGATCACCTGAAGTCAGGAGTTCAAGACCAGCCTGGCCAGCGTCGTAAAACCTCATCTCTACTAAAAATAACAAAAATTAGCTGAGTACGTGGTGGGCATCTATAATCCTAGCTACTCAGGAGACTGAGGCAGGAGAATAGCTTTAACCCAGGAGGCAAAGGTTACAGTGAGCCGAGATCACACCATTGCACTCCAGCCTGGGTGACAAGGGCAAGACTCTGTCTAAAAAAAAAAACAGGACTTACTGCTTCATCTGTGTGGACTGCTGTCTGTGCTACTCTTCACCCAAGGCTATGCCCTCTTTCCAGGGCACATTCAGTGACCCCTACAAGAGATAGCCTCAACTAGGCTGTCAATTCAGAGCATCTCATGGGGTCAGTTCAAAGGCCTTCTTTGAGATATAACTTTTCCTCTATCCAATCTCAGTTCCTTCTCTTTCTTTAAAAGATATCAAGGCCAAAAGCACCCTTTTTTTTAGTTTTTAAGTTCAGGAGTACATGTGCAGGTTTGTTACATGGGTAAACTTGTGTCATAAGGATTTGTCGCACAGATTAAATCATCACTCAGGTATTAAGCCTAGTACTCATTAGTTATTTTACCTAATCCTCTCCTTCCTCTAACCCTCCACCCTTCAATAGGCCCCATTGCTTGTTGTTCCCCTCTCTGTGCCCATGTATTCTCATCATTTAGCTCACACTCATAAGTGAAAACATGCTGTATTTAGTTTTCTGTTCCTGTGTTAGTTTGCTAAGGATAATGGCCTCCAGCTCCATCCATGTCCCTGCAAAGGATATAATTTAACTCTTTTTTATGGCTGCATAGTATTCCATGGTATATGTACCACATTTTCTTTATCATGTTTATCATTGATGAGCATTTAGGTTGATGCTATGTCTTTGCTATTGCGAATACTGTTGCAATGAACACACACTTGCATGCATATTTATAATAGAATGATTTTTATTCATTTAGGTATAAACCCAGTAACGGGATTTCTGAGTCAAACAGTATTTCTGTCTTTAGGTCTTTGAGGAATTGCCACACTGTCTTTCACAATGGTTGAACTATTTATGCTTCCACCAACAGCGAGTAAGTGTTCTTTTTTCTCCACAACCTTATCAGCTCTGCTGTTTTTTGACTTTTTCATAATAGTCATTGTGACTAACGTGAGATGGTGTCTCACTGTGGTTCTGATTTGCATTTCTCTAATGAGCAGTGATGTTGAGCTTTTGTTTTATGTGATTGTTGGCCACATGTATGTCCTCTTTTGAAAAGTGTCTGTTCATGTCCTTTTCCCACCTTTTTATGGAGTTTTTGTTTTCTCGTAAATTTAAATTCCTTGATTTAAGTTCCTTATAGATGCTGGATATCAGACCTTTGTCATATGCATAGTTTGTGAAAATGTTCTCCCACTCTGTAGGTTGTCTGTTTACTTCGTTGATAGCTTCTTTTACTGTGCAGAAGCTCTTTAGTTTAATTAGATCCCGTTTGTCAATTTTTGCTGTTGTTGCAATTGCAAAAGCATTCCTTAACAAGCCTCATGCACTCTTCTCTCCATCTCAGACTCTGCTCCGAGGGAATCCTGTGACACTCACACAGCTAGTAAACCATAGATAGTAAGCACAGGCACTCAACAAATATTTGTCAATTCACTGTTCCATCTGTTTTTTCGTTTAGTTGGTGCCATTTGTTTATGGAACTTGTCCTCAAGAACCTCACAGTCTAGTCTATTGGCCACGAAGGGGCAGAGAAATTATACTCTAAAGTGCATGGTTTTAAGATCAAGTCAATAAATATAAGTTTAATTACATCAAACAGGACACAAACATTCTCTAAGTTTAAGCTTTTATTTAACAATACTTTTAGAAACCCAAAATTTTAGCAATGATATTTCTTCTTAAACACAAGCCTGATCCACATCTTATTTATGTTATTATTCTAAATACCTTTAAAGCAATTAAAAAGCAAAACATTTTAAGAGAAGAGAAGAAAAGGATCTCATGAGTGCCTAATGACTGTAGTCTTCTAGGGTATTCATGTCACAAGTTTAGCCTCCCCGAATGTTAAAATCTGCTCTGGTGACTTCAAGCATTACAGCCACTTGAAGCCTTTGGCTATGGCAGAGTGCTCTAGATCCTCCCAACAGATCTCTTCAGAAAGGAGACCAAAAACAGTTCAAATACCTTTAAACCTTAGTTTTAAAACATGATCTTGCGAAGACACCAAAAGCAAATGCAACAAAAGCAAAAATTAACAAATGGGATCTAAATAAACTTAAGAGCTTCTGCACAGCAAAAGAAACTATTGACAGAGTAATAGACAACCTATAGAATAGGAGAAAGTATTTGCAAACGGCACATCTGACAAAGGTCTAATATCTGGCATCTATAAGGAACTTAAACAAATTTACAAGAGAAAAACAACCCCACTAAGTGATCAGAGGACATGAACGGACATTTTCAAAATAAGACATACATGTAGCCAACAAGCATATGAAAAAAAACTCAATATCAATGATAATTAGAGAAATGCAAATCAAAGCGCAGTAAGATACTATCTCACACCAGTCAGAATGGCTACTATTAAAAAGTCAAAAATAATAACAATAACAGATGCTGGCATGGTTGTGGAGAAAAGAGAACACTTATACATTGTTGGTGGAAGCATAAATTAATTCAACCATTGCGGAAAGCGGTATGGCAATTCCTTAAAGAATTAAAAGCAGAACTGTCATTTGACCCAGCAATCCCATTACTAGGTATAAACTTAGAGGAATATAAATCATTCTGTCACATAGACACATGCACACAAGTCTTCACTGCAGCACTATTCACAATACCAAACACATGGAATCAACCTAAATGTCCATTAATAAAAGACTGGATAAAGAAAATACAGTACATATACACCATGGTATACTATGAAGCCATAAAAAAGAATGAGATCATGTCTTTTGTGTAAACATGGATGGAGCAGGAGGCTATTATCCTTAGCAAACTAATGTAAGAAGAGAAAACCAAATACTGCGTGCTCTCACTTGCAAGTGAGTGCTAAATGATAAGCACTTCGTGCACATAGAGGGGAACAACAAACACTGGGGTCTACTTGAAGATAGAGGGTAGGAGGAAGGAGAGGAGCAGAAAAGATTACTATTGAGTACTGAATGTAATACCTGGGTGATAAAATAATCTGTACAACAAACTCCCATGATACAAGTTTACCTGTGTAACATACCTTCACATGTACTCCAGAAGGTAAATAAAAATTATATATATACATACATATATACAAACATACATATATATTTCTAATCTTGAACTCTTCAACTTTGATTATTAAGAACTAAGCTACAGAAGGCCTAACTTTTCAAATAAGTGTTGCAGGGAGCATTCTTTACCAGTGTCTGAACTGTTATTGGCACAATTTTTTGGTTTGAGTCTGCTTTCTGTCTTTTTATAAATTGAGGAATGGTTTTTTAAAAACACCATCAGAAAACTTAATTAAATAAAATGTCAAAAAGCCCTGTCAGTCTGGCTCAGTTTTCTAGAAGCTTATTGCACAGTGTTAAACCTATACAATTTTGCATTGTCCAAATTAAAATAAACTTCTAGGAGAAAGATTAGTAAAAAGACTATAGTCTAAGCTGACACTCTGACTCACTCTTTTCATATTCCATCTCTGCCATGCTGACCCTTCTGGCTGTCTGTTGCCCTCTACAGCCAAAGAAAGAGAAAAAAACGTCTTTCCATAGATTCTATAGAACTACTACTCTGGAACTATTACTTCCTTAAGAATTTTATGTTTGTGTCATTTTGTGAGGGAACCACTTGTATCAACAAAAATATAAGGAAGAGGTTAAGAATGTAGATATTGGACTCAAGGAGACTTAAATTCAAACTCTTAATGTAGCAGCTATATGGCCTCAAGAAGCTGTTTAATGTTTTTCAGCCACTTTCAACTGTTCTTTTAATGGCTACTTATGTTAATTAATTAATATCCACTATATTAACAACTACTTCATAGTCATTTTTAAATAAACTGAACAAAATATTGAATGAGACTCTTTGTACTCAGTTGACATATAAATAGCACATGACAGATAATGAGAGTTGCTACTTCAAGTACCTCTGTTGCACTGAGAATAGACAAGTGCAGGGAGAAAACATTTATTAGGCATTAACTTCATATCAGATACAGCACTATCTTTACATGCATATTCCAATTTAATTCTCGTAACAATCCAATGAGATTGACAATAATATTCCTACTATGTAATGGAAGGCTTGAAGCCTCAGAGAGATTAAGAAACCTTCCCAGATTCACACAACTAGATTGTGATCTAAGAGGAGGATCTGTGTCTTGTTTAAATTCACAACACTTGTCATCAAGTAGTATTTGGTTATGGATACATGAACGGCTGAATGCATAAATCAAATATAAGCTTTATTTCCCAGGTAGTGTAGAGTTTGCATGTCACATTCAGGGCAACAAGAGTCTTACTGAAATGTTAAGGAATCATTAGATTATGAGTAGGAACTGATAAAAGGTACAGAGAATATTACTTACCACTTTATACATATTTTGTTTTATACAATATATTTTGGTTCCAGGTATTTAAGGAAATCTTTGTCCAATTATTAGCTGATCACTAATGGAACATAGACTTCTGGGAAACATACAACAAAGAACACAGATGTCATAAAATTAGTTCAGAAAGTTTGCTGAACAAACTACAAAAGAAGAAACAAAAACAAGCACTAAGAGATAGGTTATAAAATTCAAATACGTAACATTCAAAATATTCTGTTTGCAACAAAAAGTTATGAGCCACACCAAAGAAATAATATATGGTCCATACATATGAAAAAAGGCAATCAATAGAAACTGCTCCTGAGGAAGAGCACATGTTGGACATATTAGACAAACTTATTAAGTAACTGATTTCAAATATATTTAAAGAGCTAAAACAATTTCTAAATAACTAAAGGAAAGCATGAGAAAAACTTCTTACTTAGCAGAAGAGAAATTCTTTAAGAAGCACTAAATAGAAATTCTAAAGTTGAAAATTGCAATAAATGAAATAAAAAATTTGAAGAGGGATTCAATGGGAAATTTGAGCAGGCAAAGAAAGAGTCAGTGAATTTGAAGACAGGACAGTTAAGATTTTCCATTGTAAGGAGCAAAAAGAAAAAAATGGAGAAAAAGTGAACAGAGCCTAAGAGATCCATGTAACACCATCAAGGCTGCCAATGTATACATAATGAGAACCCCAAAAAGAGAGGAGAAAGGAACAGAAAGAAGAAATAATGATCACACTCCTTCCAAATTAAAGACATGAAAATAAACATTTAACATGCTCAACAAACTCTAAGTAAGATGAACTCAAAGAGACTCATACTTGTACATTGTAATCAAACTTTCTAAAGCCAATGACAAAGAGAATCTTGAAAGCAGTAAGAGAAAACAAGATTCATCATGTACAAGAGATACTTGAGTAACAGATTTCTCATCAGCAAGTCATCAACCAAAACATTAAAACTGTTCTCCAAAAAAATGAAGGAGAAATTAAGACATTCCCAGATAAACAAAAACTGAGGGAGTTTTTTGCTAGTAGACTTTCTCTACAATAAATATTAAAGGGAGTCCTCCATCCTGAAATAAATGGACACTAGACAGTAATTTGAATCCATACAAAGTAATAAAGAATACTGGTAAAGGTAACTACATAAGTAACTGTAAAAGACAGCATTAATGCATTTTTTTGTTTTTAACTCCTCCTTTTAAAATTTTATTTAAAATCAAGTGCATAATGCAATACTTATAAATCTTAATTGATGGGCACATAATGTATAAATATGTAATTTATACAGCATAAAGGAGGGAAAGAATGGAGTTCTATAGGAATAAAGTTTTTATATACTATTGAAATTATTTGTATTAATCTAAACTAGTTTGTTATAAATTAAGGTGTTAATTGTAATCTTCAAGGAAACCACTAAGAAAATAACCCAAAAATATGTAGTTAAAAAAAAATTAAATAGTACTTTTTCCTTGGAATATATTTTCTGTCCATAGGCCATATTTTCTTGAGTTTCTTCGTGTGTCTCATATTTTTTTTGCTGAAAGCAATATTATGAATAATATATATTTGAATATCATAACCCATTCCTTAGGGTTTGTTATTGCTTCTTGTTGCAGTTGTTTATTTAGTTACTTTTCTAAACTAATTTTGTAAGTTTTCACTCTTCATTCTGTGTACCCCTTGAAGTAAGTCTCTGTTCCATTAGTGGCCAGCTACATTAAATAAAAATTAAAATGTAATTTCAGAATATATTTAACACAAAAGAGGAAGAAATAGAGGAATTGATGAACAAAACAGACATATCACTCTAGTTCATTTCAGTTGCTATAACAAAATAACACAGACTGGGTAATTTTTAAACAATAGAAATTTATTTCTCATAATTCTGAGAGCTGGTTAGTCCAAGATCATGGCACCAGCAGATTTAGTGTCTGGGGAGGGCATCTCCTCACAGTATCCTCAT
Source organism: Chiropotes sagulatus (assembly GCA_963574175.1). NCBI lineage: Eukaryota > Metazoa > Chordata > Mammalia > Primates > Pitheciidae > Chiropotes > Chiropotes sagulatus. The sequence goes on from CAUYNN010019032.1 coordinate 25,377, forward strand.
ATGGCAGAAGAGTTGAAGGAGCCAGGCAGCTCTTTGAAACCTCTTCTATAACGATATTAATCTCATTCACAAGGGCAGAACCCTCATGATTTAATTACTTTCCAAAATACCATGCATCTTAATCCTACCACAATGGAGATTACGTTTCAACATGAATTTTGGAGGAACTCAAACATTCAAACCACAGTAAACATACAGAAAACAGAAACAGCAGACATAGTAATTACATTAAATATCAGTGGATTAAACTCTCTAATTAAAAGGTAGAAATTGGTGAGAAGTGTCTCACACCTGCAATCCCAGCACTTTAGAAGGATGAGGCAGGTGGATCACCTGAGGTCAGGAGATTGAGACCAGCCTGGCCAACATGGTGAAACCCCATCTCTACTAACGGGAGGCTGAGGCAGGAGAATCACTCGAACCCGGGAGGCAAAAGTTGAAGTGAGCCGAGATCACACCATTTCACTCCAGACTGGGCAAAAAGAGTGAAACTCCAACTCATAAAAAAAAAAAAAAGAAAGAAAGAAAAAAATTAGATAGATTTTTTGAAAGCATGATGCATTATAAGATGTGTACAAGAGACTTTAGATTAAAGCACAGATATATGTTGAGTAAAAATATGAAAAAAATTTCATGCAAGCTGTAACCAATAGAGAACTAGAGCTGCTATACTAATGTCAGACAAAATGGATTTTAAGACATAGATATTGCTATTGAAGAGATGGCAGGAAAACTAGAAGAAATCTCTAAGTTCTAAGTTCTAATTGACTGGAGCTTCAGATAGAGGTCATGGCTATAAATATCCACAATGACGGAGACCATGTTTTATTAAACTTTAATCTTCATACTTAGTTTGGATCTCAGGATATAATAGATATTTAATAAATATTGATTCAGTGAATAAATTTATATATGAACTCTAAATCATTCCCATAGAAGTGATAATTAAAGCTATAATTTAAAATAAGTTATACGGAGACTAGATCTTAAGGGAGAGACCACAAATAACTAAATCATGGAAAATGTGGGAAAGATTTGCATTTATGAGGCAAATGAAAGAAAAGGAAGTGGAGTAAGGAAAAACCAGAAAGTAATTGAAGACGAAGAGCAGCAGACTATCAAAAGAGTACAGGGCATACACATATTGTATCAATATACACAGAGTACATAAAATTGGCATCTAAGCACAGATTACATACAAGCATATTTAACCATGTGTTTATGCATGTATTTATATAATCAAAATAATCAATCACATACATGTCACTCTTTCAGTGCACCACAGAGAAGCCTAAAGTGGAGTGTTTCCTGACTTTTGAAAGGCAATACTTAATTCTCCTGATATCATAAATAAATAAGGTAGATATTGCCTTCCATAGACTATGAGAACTAGACATGTTCAGGAGAATAGTTCATAATCAGAAGCATTGTCACTTGCTCACTGTTTGTTTGTACATCTCTCTTCTGAATAACAACTCTATTGCTTTGCCCTGTCTGTACTCCTGTTATGTATATTGAGCATTTTTCTTCTGAAAAAAATGCCTCAAGTGTCCTGCATATAGTGCAATAAAACTTCTGGTAAATGAAAAAACAAATGATGCAAAGTGAATTTGAAGTTAGAAGTGGATTTTAGCTATCTTAAGAAACACTTTCTCCAATGGAAACATTAATACTCATCTTAAATTCAGGAGATGGGGGAAAGGAAATGGAGAGATGAAATAGAAATTGACTAACATTTTATCAATTTATTCTCTAAAGATGTAATGTAATGGTACTAAGATATCTTTATTAGTCCTGGCTTCTTTTGAGTTTTTCCTTTTTTTTTCTTCTTACTTTTTGCTAGGCTTGCAAAGTTTAATACATTGTCCATTTTGTTTTAGTAAGAGACATACAAACGCAGTGTATAAACTATTTGCTACTCCAGTTTCTGCTAAAGAAGTCTGTGCTCATATTTTACGTTTGCCAAGGATGAAGAAACACTGAAATTCAGATTTAATTATTCTCAGTTATTGCATGGACATTTATTGCTGTAAGTGGTGTTTTTAGGTTTTAGGTGGCCAACACACATTCTCCTTTCTTCAGGTGGGATCATCTTCTTTATACTTTACCAACCCTCCTTACTGCTTCTCAGTTTTTAAGGATTCAGATGGCTGACTTCAGAGTCAGCTACATAAACCAAACTTAGCCAATCAAATGTTCCACATCTGGAATTTGACTTTTGAGTAGAACAGCTTGCTCACAATGGTGATAGATTACTTTCTTCTACAGTTGAATACTCAGAAGGAGTAACTCCAGAGCTACCCTGACCTCCAGAGCCTCCCAAGTTTGTGACCCTCCTCAGATTTGCATTTTAAACATTGCTTTCATTTCTGGAATATCCAAATCCCTTCCAATAAATACAACTTTTTCTCTTAAGTTATCTTGAATGCACTTCTACAACGAAAAAGGGAAAAAAAAACCTATTTATTAGAAAACATTTTTTTTTTAAAGACAGGATACCAACAGACTAGCTATCCAGCACTGCCCAAACTGAGGTCTACCACTGAGGTGCCCTATAAGAAGTAGGGCATGTTGTTAGCAAACATACCAGAATTTATAACTTCCAAACAAGTCTTCCAATTCTAAGGATGCTTTACCAAAAATACTGTTAGATGTCTGATTAATATCTTTATTCTTTTTCATATCTTTCAATCCGAAGATGATTTACTTTTACAACTATTCTCTTGTGTTTCACTGCTTTCTTATTGTCAACAGAGGAGCAGCATTGTAATTTATTTCAAAGTATTTTTATTCCTTTTCAAGGTAAAATATCATGTTTAATAAACATTTCTTTTTAATACTTTAGCATTTTAGTATTTCAAGTCACATATTATCTGTATACTCACTGGTAGCCAGTATTTGGTCTTGCCCAGGAATACTCAATAGAAAAATAATGCAAGCCACTTATGTAATTTTAAATTTCCCAGGAGCCATATCATTTTAAAGTTTTAAAAACAAGGTGAAATAAATTTTAACAATATATTTAACCCAATACATCCAAAATAATATTTTAATGAGTAATCAATATAAAATTATTAATGAGTTATTTTATGTTCTTTTTAATATACTAAGTATTTGAAATCCAATGCGTATTTCACACGTAGAGTGCATTTTAAATGAGATGCATATTTCCATTTGAAGTACTTGGTTTGTATAAAGACTTCATAAATTTTACAGTCAAAAAAGTAGATGCAATGGTCATGCCTATAGCCTCACTTACTTGAGATGCTGAGGCTGGAAGATTGCTTATGCCCAGGAGTTTGAGTCCAGCCTGTGCAATAGAGTGAGAACTCATGTCTAAACAACAAAGAAGAAGAAATGAAAGAAAATAAAAAAATAAAAAGTCAGTTCACATACCCAAGGTGTTCTGAACATAAAGTTTTTTAATAAATGAATCATGTCAGTTTTTAAATTTAAACTAATGAAAATTAAATAGAACTAAAAATTCAGTTTCTCAATTGTACCAGCACTTATTGAGTGTTCATTTCGTGTGGTTAATGGATACTCTTTGAATCTCATAGATCTAGCTAAACTGGATAGGCATGTGTATTTAACTAGAGTGAGGAGAGACATTCAGATCAGATATCCCTCATGAGGTTTTGACAATCTAGCATTGCACAATAACAAAAGTTATTTTTGTTAGAAGAAAATATAGAAATATAGAAAATTAGAAGAAGGATACAGGGATTTCTGCATGAGATGTTGCGTTTCATTGGACTGAAGGTTTATAATTTTTAATACATCTGGAAATTTTGGGGCCATTATTTCTTCAAAGGTTTTTTTCTATTCTGTTTCCTCAGCCAAATCATCCTTCATCCACCCAGCTCATCATCACCATTTCAGAACTCCCATTACCTGCACATTAAGCTGATTGATATGGTCCCACAGCTCACTCTTTCTCTGTTCTTTTCTTCTGTTTTTTTTTTTTTTTTTTTTTTTTAGTGTTTTTCTTTCTGTGTTTTATTTAGAATTGTTTCTGTTGCTATGTCTTCAAGTTCACTCATCTTTTCTTCTGCAGTGTCCAATCTGCTGTTAATGCCATCCATGATGTTCTGCATTTTTCACTTCAGATCATGTACTCCTCATCTCCAGAACTTCAATTTGGGTCTTTTAAAATATTTTCCACTTTTCTCTTCATCATGATCGTGCTTTTCCTCTCCTTTCTTGAACATATGGAGTGTATTCATTACAGCTGTCTTAATGAACATATGCAGTATATTTATAACAGCTGTTTTAAAATCTTGCCTTTTGTCATTTCACAATCTGTTCCTACTGTTTGTCTCCTTGTTATGGATTGTATTTCTTTGCTTTTTGGCATGCTTGAACATTTTTGACTCAATGGTGGACTTTGTGAATTTTATGCTATTGGGTGCTAAGGATTTATTTATTTTGTTATTGCTAATTGATAGTTTTTATATTCCTTTAAGTATTTGAGGGCTTTGTTCTGGGATGCAATTTAGTCAATTGGAATCATTTGATCCTTTTGAGGTTTGCTTTTAGGCTTTGTGAAGTGTACCCTTTAGTCTAGGTATAATATGGCCCCACTACTGAAGCAATACCCTTCTGAGGACTTAACCAAATGCTCCCTGTATTAGGAGGTCTTTCCACTCTGGCTAGTGGGTATATAAACTATTCCTGGACCTGTGTGTGCTCTGGAGATTGATCCATCTGTCTTTCCAACAGTTCTCCTTGGTGTCAGTAGTTTCCTCACACATGTAGGCAGATTGGTCCTCAGAGGCAGATTTGAGGGTACTCTTCTGCTGAGTTCCAGAGTTCTCTCCTCTCCCTCTCTCTTTCCCCATCCTCCCACCAGCACTTCACTCTCTTTGTTTCTCTCTCTCTCTGTCTCTCTGTCTCTCTGTCAGTCTGCTGGAACTGCTATAAAAAAACACCATCAACTGGGTAACTTATAAACAACAGATATTTATTTCTCATGGTTCTGAAGTCTGGGAAGTCCAAGATCAAGATGCCAGCAAATTTGGTGTCTTGTGAGAGCTCACTCTTCGGTTCATAGATGACATTTTCTTTATTGCGTCCTCACATGGAGGAAGGTTATGAATGAGCTCCCTTGGGCCCATTTTAGAAAAGCTCTAATTACATTCATCATTCATGAAATCAACTCCCAAACAGCCCCACATCTAATACCATCACTTGAGGGGTGATGATTTTAATGCATGAATTTAGGGGATGGGGGCACAAACATTCAGACCATAGATACCTCATGCCCTCCTACTTGCGTCTCTCTGTCTCTGTCTCTGTCTCTCTCTCTCTCTGTCTCTCTCTCTCTCTCTCTCTGCAGAAACGCCATTTCTAGCACTCTTCCCCACAAATTTTCTCAACTCAGCAAGACCACCAAGCTCTACTTGGGTCCCCCTTCCCTGCATAGGCAGGGACCGGGGCCATGGAAGTGCTCACATTACTGGTTTCCCTTCTCAAGAAACATTGTCCAGTGCTGCCTGTTGTCCAAAGTCTGAAAAATGTTGTTTCCTGTATTTCGTCCGGTTTTCCAGTGGTTTAAGAGTGTAAGGTAAATCTAGGTCCTGTTATTCTAACATGGCCTGAAAGATGTAAAATCTAAATTGTCATTCATTTAATAAATATTAATTGATTGGCTACTAATGAGAAACTGCAGAATTCTGGGGATCAACTATTGAACTAAAAGAAAAGCAGTCCCTGCCCTCGTGGTTACCACAGCTCAGCAGGGAAGAGCAACAATAATTAAGGAATCATTCAAATAAATATGTAATATAAATCATGATAAGAAATGGCAGAAGGAAGAGGGCTGCAACAGCATAAACGGGAAAACCCGAGTTAGTCTGGGCAATCAAACAAAGTTTCCCCAAACAAGGGATATTTTAAATAAGATTTAAGGAATAAGTAAGATTGGTACCTGCATTGTGCAGGGTAGGAAGACTACCAAGGAGAACAGAATGTGCAAATGGCCTCTGGCAGGATGGAATTGTTAGAAAATCATCAAGTCCAATCCTTAGGTTTGCCAGTGAAGAAATAAAGGCTCAGAGAGTCTATTGGCTCATGTTAGTGTCAGTGCAGGGACTGAAACCTAGGACTCCTACCTCTGGTCTAGTGCTCTTTCCATTCCACCCTACTGGTAAGCAAATGTAGAGAATATTAAAATATCTTATTAAATGATATTTGTCACTTGATGGTCCACGATCTATTATGTGTAATGCATAATTTTGTAATTTATTTTCATTTCAAAATAATTATGGCCAAAATTTTATTCAAGATATACTTTTAATTGTCAATATTTTTATGTATTTACAAGGAATATTCTGTAAAGTGTAAATAAATGTACAAGAGAGCACAAAACAGAACAGGAAGAACACTCATGCATTTAGACACTGAAGCCATAACAGCATCATAATGGCCTGGCAGTGTTAACGCAGTTCCCTAAGTGGGTAAATTACACCCAGGAGATTCTCACTCAGCAGTGTAAGTTGTTAGTGCTTTCAGACATTTTGCGAAATGCATCCATTGCCCCATTCCAAGCTTAATTGGTATAATAAATGTCAATTAAAGCTCCTTTAAGATTTCAAACTGCAAAACTCAAGTGAAACTATTTATATAGACTCATATAAGACTCCTCTACTAGAAGTCGCTCCCAAAAGAGACACAGTATATTTACATTTACCATAGCTACGTGGATACACACAGCAACTTTTCATTCACATAGGAAATAACATTACTTTTCCCAGCTATACTAAATGTATTACTTTTTATTTTTTGAGACAGATTCTCCCTCTGCCACACAGTGTGGAGTGCAGGTGGCGCAATCTTGGCTCACTGCAATCTCCGTCTCTCAGGCTCAAGCGATTCTCCTGTCTCAGCCTCCCAAGTAGCTGGGATTACAGGTATGTGCCACCACGTCTAGCTAATTTTGTATTTTTAGTGGAGATGGGGTTTCTTCATGTTAGTCAGGCTGGACTCAAACTCCTGGCCTCAAGTGATCCACCTGCCTCAGCCTCCCAATGTGCTGGGATTACAGGTCCGAGCCACCGCACTTAGCCTCCACCATTGATTCTATATGTACACATGACTCCTTTTTTACTTTTACTTAGGAGGCTTAAAACACAATTATTCATTCAGTATAATTATAAAACAGAGTTGGCCGGGCCCAGTGGCTCACGCCTGTAATCCCAGCACTTGGGAGGTTGAGGCGGACGAATCACGAGGTCAAGAGATAGAGACCATCCTGGCCAACATGGTGAAACGCCGTCTCTACTAAAAGATACAAAAATTAGCTGGGCATGGTGGCGGATGCTTGTAATTCTAGCTACTCAGGAGGCTAAGGAAAGAGAATTGCTTGAACCCGGGAGGCAGAGGTTGCACTGAGCCAAGATTGTGCTACTGCACTCCACCTGGGGACAGAGCAAGACTCCATCTCAAAAACTACAACAACAAAAACAAACAAAAAAATAGCCTTTGTTAACTTCTGAACTTGGCAAAAAAAATATATATATTATATTTTATCTACAGGTCATTAATTTAGGTATCAAAAATGCATTTTAGTTTAGGTAGCCCAAGCTGCCAATTGTTTGATGTCATCATCATCTTCTTCTGCCCTCCGGGAAGATGCTGGAACATGAAATAGATAAAAATTAGTAATTGGTGACATTCACACTTTCAGCATTGAAAACAGGTATGAATTACATATAAAAATGTATTAAATATGAAATCAAAAACATGCCCTAAAAAGAATGGGCCTGGCTATCATTTTAGGCAACTATCTGACCACAGGTGGTTGAGCTGGGTAGCAGACCTGCTCGGGTTCGACGTGCAGTGAAAGACACGCCTGGTTTTCTCTCTGGCTGTGCTGGGAGAGAAGAAGAAGGCACATTTGGAAGGTGGATATCTGTCATCTTCTTATTTAATTCCTCCTGTTCCAATTCTTCAAGTTCTGCCATCAACTCATCCTGAACACATGAGAAAGGAAGAATTATGGAGTTAACGTTTCAAGACGTGGGTTTCCTCAAACACAATAACAAGAACATCTGCTACCCAATTGATATGTGAGAATCCAGTGAAATGGAATATTTATTTTAAAACTAAGTCTTTTTTGCAACACTGAGCAATGATTAAAAAATGAATATTCTGGGTTGTGCAAATTTGTTGTAGTTAATCTTCTAATACTTCAGTAAACAGCCATTCAAGTAATTTGTGCTAGCTGAATATACAACCTCCCCATGCTTCTGGGAAATTTACACCTTGCCTGTCATTTTTCCAATGTGTTCTTTTCTACTGTTTAGGATCTACAAAACTTTAATTGGTAGAAATGAATGTTTTTCTTTGGGCTAATGCTATTGAAAATAAAACAACAAGTATAGCAAAACCATAATGGACAGAAAGTAAAAAGAATCAAAGATAGAGATATGGTTCTTTTGTCAAATCACCAAAGCGAATATAAATTATGCTGCACATTTGGGTTAAGAAAAGTTTAAGATAAGAATACCATATTTCTTTCTTTTAGCAATAGTACCAAAGAGTCTGCTTTAATCTTAAACTACTCCCTGTCCCAAAAACTTTTGAGAGACAATGCTAGTTTGAGACCTTAAAGATGTAAGTCAACTTATGCCAGTTCTGAGACGACTCAGATAGTTCAGATCTCACTGGCTCCATAAGTCCTCAAGTGGAGGCCAGCCCTCTCAGAGAGAGTTTGAGAGTCCCAACTAAACTTGCCATTGATGGAATTATGTGGTTGTCACTATTAGAAATGACATAGGACACCTTATATTCATCCAAGTAGATTTTTCTTTCATGAATGGTGAAAGAGATCATTCATTCATTCATTATTCAACAAATTTATTGTGCACTCACTCCTGGACAGATTTTGAACTCAGCGCTGGTATGCAAAGTTGAATCAACACTCCCTATATTCAAGGAGCTTATGCTCAAATGCAGGAGAAAGAGACATAAACAAATAATAATCCAATATTAAAGTGAGAGTAATAACACTGTGGGGAGAGAGAAGATATTTATGCCAATCACAACATTTGATTGAGTCAGTGGGTATCAGAATTGCAGGAAGCTGAAAGATTGTCTGACTTCTATTAAATTCGCCTCATAAAAAGAAAAGAAAATATGAAGGTGTATAGCATTGGGCCATACGAAATAGCACAGTCAATATAGTTGTGCACTTGATGGATTTCCACAGGCCATATTAATAAAATGGTACCTGATGTTCTATTTCTGCTCACAAAACAATTAGGAACAAATACCATAAATACAAGTTATCCTATGCCAAATGTATGCCCAGAATTGCCAATAGTGCTTCATCATTTTCAACAGCAGCAGAAACATATTGATGTTTTCTTTAGCAATATGATAACAAAGTAATCATCTCCTCCGTCATTTTCATTCTTCAGGTACCAAACACTAATTTAGGATATTTTAGAGATAATCCAGTGATCTAATAATCTTCATTATCATAGATAAGAAAGCTAAGGGTCAGAAAAGTAAAAAGGACTTACACAAAGTTTTTAATAAATGATAGAGCCCAGATGTCCACATAATCCCAGAGTCCTTTCCACCACATCATAATTTACTCATTAGATGCTTATTAGTCCCCACCAGGGGTTGGCAAACATTTTCTGTCAAGGACCGAATAATAATATTGCAGGTTTTGCAGGCTACATGTTTTCTTCTGCTCCATAGTCTCCTTTGTTGTCAGTTTTCAACAACAGTTTAAAATTGTGAAACCCATCCTGACCTTATAGGATACACAAAAACAGGTCACGGGAAGAATTTGACCTGCAAGCCATATTTTTGCCGACCCTTTGTCAACACCATTTTTAAAAGGTGTTGATACCCATCCTCATTTTGGGGGATTCCATGGAACCACATCTTACTTGCTAAATGTATTATTTTTAATATCACATAGATGAAGGAAGTTGGATTACTTGCCATGTTAATCCAAGCTTTGGAAATGTCTCTATATGTGTACTAGTCCTACTTGTGTGTGCTTTGAGCAGAACAATTGAAATTCACAGTGCAGACATCACCATTATAATTATAGTCTGTTTGTATTATTGGACTGATTAATCTAAATGGAATGTGTGTGTTAATAATGCCACTCCACATTTATTTGGTTTCATAGCCTGAGTAATAAACAGAGGCAGCCTAACCTCTAATTTAATAGCCATAGAGCATGATACGTCTGTTTCATGCAGAATGACAAAGTCTACTTTGTTTTGCCCAGATGTGTGAGCACTCAGTTCCTCCTAATGGGGCTGTTTAGACTTCAACCATTAAAAGTCACTAACTTTACATAATCACATGCTGTTTTTTCCTTAATAGCCAAAAACTTAATTAGGTAGCTGCTTGCCAAACGATATTAATCTTCCCTTTAAATCAGAACTACTAACACTTTATTTTTCTCTTAAGAGAAGTACCTGTCTGACAAATATCACTTGTTCTTTTGGTAGTAAGGGAACCTGCCTACCGTATATGATGGGCAGCTACCCTTTACAGCAGCCACAATCCTGCATTCTCCATATTGGGTTACGTACCTCATCAAAGCCATCACCAAATCCAACCCGCTGAGAAAATGCTTCTGAGATTTCTTGGGCAATGTCCTGTTGCTCTGTGATCTCTTGCATCAAATCATCTATTTTGTTCAGATCCCTGGGAAATCATACTTTGTTGAACATTTTAGAATGTTAACTTATAATTTATATATAATCCTATATGAAAAAGTCGGTTCATTTAATACAAACCCTTAGTTATTTCAGTAGGATAAATATTCCTCATATTTATCAACTTTAAAGATAATTTATATATTTTTTAAAAAGTTAATAATCCTATATATGCACATATATTAAAAGCATTAAGCAAATACCTATTACATATGGAACTCACTAAAAATAAAAGTATTTTATAACTATTAATATTTATAGACCCATTTTGAAATTTTTTCTGGTAGAGCATATGTCAAATTTAAATATATGCTGCTGTGTGTCAACTCTGCAGGAAACACTGCCACAGATCATCAGGACCACCAAGACTAGATGAGCTTTGGCGGCTCTCAGGAGCCCCTATCTGACAGCAGCCCTTTGTTGAAGGGCTAGAGAGCAATTTTTTGTAACACTTAGCGGCTCTGAGATCCTGGCTCCCTGAGGGTTTTCCCAAAGTAGTGATGCCCTGAGAGGTTACTAAAGAGAGCAGGATTAAACCTATAAAGCCCTCAGAAGAATTAGCAACTGCAGCAAAGAAATCTAGGTAGTCACTGGCTCAGGATGAACAGCAGCTTTGAAGACATTTTCCAACACCTGAGCTTCACTGGCTCCTAAATACTTTCATAAGCATGTTGGTATCTACATGCCAGGTTCTGGAATGTTTCTATAGTAGCTGGTCTCTGAATAATTCCTACAACTCTGAAACTAGGCCAAACTGATTGGATGTAAGAGAGGTGATAATGCCCTCATTATTAAATAGCCTAAATACCAAAAGTTTGATTTACAGTGGAATTAATTTTTTGTGAGTTTCTCTGACTCTATAAGAGCTATTTTGACATATTTTAATGCAATAATCAAAAAGAACACTTTTACTTCCCTTTGACCATCCCTTATCTCTAAACCTTATTATTGTATTTATAATGAATATTCAACAAATATATTTTTAAAAGGAACATGAAAAAAATGTATGGCTAAACTTTGGGCCTGGGAACACATTTTTTTCAAATGTAATACAACGGTATGATGTTGCCAAGTTGCCTGGAGAGAAAGGCTGATTTTATAATACATTTTAGTACCCAAAAGCAAGAGAGAATTTTGGCTCTGATAATGAATCTAATGATCTACCTGAAGCTGTAAAAATGGAGGCTGATTAATGAATTATCCACAAAAGAAACTGTTAGCAAAGTTGTCTTCACTCCCCTCAGCCTCCACCTTTTTCACCTTTTCCCGTTCTACAGAAATTTGTCTACATCTCATAGGTACTCATTGCTCTTGTGCATCTTTGGTCCAGGTTCCACTTTCATATGCAATATCAGAAAAGGATCAGGTCACAGACATATTTCCCAGTGCAAATGTTAAGCAAATTGTGAATATTATTGAGTGCTCACTTTGTGCCAGGAACTATGCTTAGTGCATTATATATAATATCTCATTGACTCTCACAATAACTACAAGGTAAGTACTATTATCATCTCTAATTTACATATAAGGAAACTGAATAAAGGACAAAATAATTTGCCCAAGGGATAGTCAGCTGTTGGCCTGGGATCATAGCCCAGAAAATTTAACACCCAAATCCATGCTCATAACAATTCTTCTGTATCAGAGGTTCTCAAACATTGGTTAGCATCAGAATCACATGGACCCAAACCCTGTCCTAGTTCAAGGAGCCTGGGCATCTGTGTTCTCTTTACGTATTTTCCAGGTGATTCTGATTCCCTCTAACATTTGACAGCCACTATCCCATAGTTCCAACACCCTCACAGAGGATGAAATTGAAGCCTTTTTAAAATTTGTTGTTGTTGTTGTTGCTGTTGTTTTTCTGAGTCGCAGTCTTGGCAGTGTCACCCAGGCTGGAGTGCAAATGGTGCAATCTCACTCACTGCAACCTCCGCCTCCTGGGTTCGATTCTCTTGCCTCAGCCTCCTGAGTAGCTGGGATTACAGGTGCCCACCACCATTCCTGGCTAATTCTTAAAAATATCTTTAGTAGAGACAGGTTTCACCAAGTTGGCCAGGATGCTCTTGAACTCCTGACCACAGGTGATCCACTTGTGTCAGCCTCCCAAAGTGCAGGGATTACAGGCATGAGCCAGCGTGCCCAGTGATTTTTTTAAATCATAGAATTAAAACATTTATAGGTACAGTTTCCAGCAATCATAAAGTAACTGGGAAACATTACAGGCAAAAATGAATGTCCCTCCTTTTTTCATGGTCTTTTTTGTTGTTGTTGCTATAACCTTTAATCTTTCTCTGAGACACTATTTCATTCAACATGTCAAAGAGCCTCAAATGAGTAAACCCATTCCTGCCAGAATCATAATATGGTTCCAAAGGTTCTTCCCAACACTGAGGGAATTTATGATTCAGGGGGAGACCAGAGTCACTCACATGTTTTCGTGAACTGATTTCATTGCTTTTGCTGCAAAGCCCATGTTCCTCAACACCTCAGTGTTGGTGTGTGAGTTCTCCAGGGCTTCTCTCTGGAACTCAATGGTTGAAAGTGTGCCATCAATCTGAGTGAGCTGCTTCTCGAACCTCTTCTTTCTCTTTAGTGCCTGTAATGCAGCTAAATAAGAAAGAAGCCACATTTATTAGGAAAGAGAAAGAGACACTTACTCAATAGATGTTTACTCAGCACCAACTATGGACTTAGACTTGCTGATAACTAAGGACAATGAGTATACCAAAATAAACCTGAGAAATACACAAGTCACATTGTCCTCTCAATTACCAGCACCAATTAGCACTGTCGCCAACATTTTATTATGTTTTTTCTTCTAAATATCTGGTAAGTGTAAGAGAATGGAAAGTCAGCTTTCCTATTCCATAATATATGCCATAGAAATGGTTTTGCAAATATCAGATTTTAGAAAAAGGATAGATAAAAATATGAGTACAGATCACGCAATAGAAAAGTAAACTTTTATAGAAAGTAAAGACCTTAATGACCGTTGATTCTAGCCCCATTTTCCTAAAGGCAAGTTCACTGACACCAGAGAAGTAAGTGAATGCTTAAAGGCAGAGAGCTAGTGGCCGCTGGAAGAAGAACTTAGAATGCTGAGCTGTATGTCTTGGTGTGAAATGATTTTGAAATGGCCACTGAGGTTACATCTAAGCGTGAGTGTCCATGAATTCAGCACCTGTTAGAGTTATATTCAAGGATCAGATGGCACAATGGTGAGAGAAAAGAGAAGGGCCTTCAGAGAAATGATAACCAAATAATCTTCCCATTGACATTTTAGGAAGATGACCTAACCTGCCTCACTCTGAAACCGCAAAACAAGTAGAGTCTTCTTGACTGTGGCACCTTGGAAGGCAATAAAAAAGGTCCTAAAATATCTGTTTTGATAAGGCATTTAGGGAGAGTGCAGGAAAAGAGGAGCGGCAGCAGAATGCAATTATGAAAATAAGTGATAATTAAATGGAATGTGCAAAATAAATCAAATGGTTTTATGGTTTCAAAGTGCAGCAGATAAGTTATTGCAACAGAGGTTTCAGAGAGAATTCTCTCTTCTAACTCTTTTGGTCCATTTCTTCTTGTAATTGCAACAGATTTGATTGATTCATTCCCATGCTTTTTCTGTGGTGGACAAAGACTCATAGCCATTATACTTTCTTGGTGGATTTTATTGATAATCAAGTATTACTCTCTATCCCATTCATTGTTTTTTGCCTTGAATGCCATTTTGTTTTACATTAAGTTAATATGTCAATTTTCTTTTTATTACAATTTGTAATTTCACTATTTCAAAATTTTTTTCCATTTGATCTTTTTTGATATACATATTAAGGACATCTATATTACTCTACACAAGACTTTAGGTTTTATGATGGTTTTCGACCCATTCAGATAGTCTCTGTTACTTAACATAAGAGTTTCACTCACTCAAATTTATTGTAGTAACTGGTATGCTATCTAACATCGTCTCTTTATTGTCATCTTTATTGTGTTTTCTATTTGTTATGCTTTTTGTTCTCTTTTTGCTTTCTTGTTTTTATGTAGATTGATTAAATTTTCTTTATTTTTTTCCATTAATTGTTGGACAATTGTGTATACTAAATTTATTCTCTTAATGGATACCCCTAAGACACACATATAATTAAACAAGCTTTCTATGTTAAAGATGAGTCAGTATCTGTAATTTATTGTTTACAAATGAGATTCCCTTGCCACTCTAAACTCTGTAAGGTTTGATTGAAATAATTAGCAATTTTATTAGTTCCTGGTGATTAGTAGAGTTTTTTAAATTATACTTTTCAGTTTTAAGGAAATCTTTCTTAACAATTGCACTAAGCTTCATAGACACAATTTTAACAATCATTTACAAATTTCTTACTATTGCTTCTTGTATTTTATATTATCCTCTTTCTTGGATTGCTTCTTTATTTTACTGGGGTAAAACTTACAGTATTACATTTTCTAGAAAAGGTGCATAGATATAAATTATCTGAATGCTTATAAGTCTGAATATGTCTTTATTTTGTCATAGGATTTTTACAGAATGCTAGGTTCAAAATATTTCAAAAGATTATCTTTGAGTAGCTATTTTTTTTAAGTTTGATAATAAAATTATTCTCATCCCTTTGCAGATAATCCCTTTTCTTGTTTCCTCTCCAAAAATGTTAAATACTTTATTTTTACACCTTGGAGTTACGAAATTTAACCAGTATGCATCTAGGTATGTGTCTTTTGATTTTTGCTTTCTCCAACTGAGCATTCAGTGACTATTTTCAATCTGAAGACTCAAGTCTTCCTTTGGCTTGAAAAAATTGTATCCCATTATTTCTTTTATCACTTCTTTCTCCTCTTTTATTTCTATCTACTCTCTTCTGAAATTTCTGTTTTTATTTAATTATACATACAATTACACACACATACCCTGAAAACATTCTCTCTGTTTTCTCTCTTTTGAAATGTCTATACTATAAGAAATGCCTATAATATAATATAAAATGCCTATAATAAAAGCCAATATTATTTGGCTCTATCCTAAATGTTTTTTGTTTTGACACAGGGTGTCACTCTGTCACCCAGACCAGATGAAATGGTACAATCGTAGCTCACTGCAGCCTTGAACTCCTGGCTCAAGCAATCCTTCTGCCTTAGCCTCCAGAGTAAGTGCAACTACAGGCACATGTCACTGTATCCAGCTTTTTTTTTTTTTTTTAATTTTTTGTAGAGAAAGGATCTTGCTCTACTGCCCAAGCTAGTCTCAAATTTCTGGCCTCAAACAATCCTACCCTATTTGACCTCCCAAGGTGCTGAAATTACAGGTGTGAGCTACCACACCCGGCCTTCTTTGTCTTTTTTATCTATGTTCTGGGAGAATTCCTTGACTTTATTTTCAGATCACTAGTTTAGTCTGCAGCCATATTCACTCTATTTTTTTTTCTTTCTTTTATTTTTTATTTTTGAAAGAAAGAAAAAGGAAAGAAAGTGAGAGTGAAAGAAATAAAAAAAAGAATGTAAGAGAGAAAGAAAGAAGAAGAGAAAGAAGGAAAGAGAACGGGATTCTTCTTCTATTGCCCAGGCTAGAATGCAGTCTAAATATGGGTATTAAAAACCTCTTTTTTGCCAATAATTGTGCTTAACAATGGAGACAGGAAGGAAAAAGGGATGAAAATAACAAACAAGCAGCCAGCCCCATCAGATTCTAATACAGAAGCCACTGTATCCATTCCTGAATGAGCAAACTGATAAAGATTTTGTCAAGATAACACTTAGTATCAGTAAGAATTTCTATATTCATCTTTATGTCTTACTGTATTTTTCAATTTTTCTACAACGGTGTATTACATTTATATCAAGACACAAAAAGGTACCCTAAAAAGAAACTCAACTATTTCAATTTTAAGGAACATTTTTGCTAAAGGAATATGAACTGCTTATAATTTTAAGAAAATCCCAACATTCCTTGTGAGTCAACATAAAAACAGAAATCTTAATGTTTTTGGCACTTTAAAAATAGCCGATATTGAACACTCAATTGTTTGACTTTTATTTCTGGAACACTTATGTCAGCACATATGCAATGAATTACCATGTTGTTCACACTAAGATGTAAATTAAGAATTACTCCTAATTGATCAATTATTGTGATTTATACGACCATGGGAAGTGGCAGCTCTTACTGAATCCAGATTCAAAGGGTCACTAATTTCAAAAAGAAAGAAAAAACAAATTAAAATGGTCTATTCAAAAGTGTAGTTTTGGGTTTGTGAAACTGTGCCATATAGCCGTCATCAGAGTGTTGGCTTGCTGTAAGCCTCTTCCAGCCCAGTCTCTAAAGACCCACAGTAAACAACGCAGCATAGCTAACCACCTGGTAAGCATTTATTCTGGGGCCAAATTTACAGTATTCAGACACACAAAGAATATTTTCTTTATTATGACAACTTTACCTGTATTTTAGAGAAGAAAGCAATGCTCAGAGATAAGAAGCTTCTCCAAGATCACGAAGCTAGCAAATGGTAGAACTAGAATTCAAAAGCTGATCTGATTCCAGAGTCCACGGCTCTTAACCTCTATTTTACACTGGCTGCCCTTCTAATAACTCAGTGTCAGTTATCTTCCTCTAAAAATAGGTCTCACATATAAACTCCCTAGAGCCAGAGAATTTACTATGTACTCGTTCTCTGGGTATCCTGACCTATCTCATATTAGGCAGAACTCACTGCACACCAACGAATGAACGTATGACTAATAACGGTTTCTCTTCCACTGTTATCCTAAGAACTCATATAACACGAAGATTTTTAACAATTCACAACAATTATATAGATTATGCTATATAATTCATCCCCTATCCAATGTTTAAAATCAACCCCTAACCAGGTTGCATGTGTCTGGCTAATGGATCCTCAAATCAATATGTCTGGAAACATACATACATTTCCCAGCAAAAATCATTCTATGAAAAGACCAAAAAAAACTGCCTTTTAAAATTAGACTCTTGGCATCAATTTTGCTCCACCCCAGAGTGTCTTCGAATATTGAAAAATACAAAATAAACAAACTCATCTTGTTTCAAAAGCTGACTTGCATTTGTCTTTTGTGGGGTAAGGGAGTGCCTAGGAAACCAAACACTTAGGTTTTATGTTCTCTGGATCCCTGAAAGCTGTCAAATGACCCACTAGGACTAGCAGGAAAGAAGGAACAGAAGAAGGAAATACAGAGAATCAAAAGAGCCAAAAGGGCAGAGAGGAGTGCCACTCTCAGGAGAAAAGGGGTGGGATCTAGTTTCTAAGCATCCGCGAGGCCATCAAAATAACAGGGTAAAAGCCAGAGGTCTCCATTGAGCACTGTGGCACTTGGTGTGGCAGACTCATTCCATACCAGCTGCCCTCCACTGTAAGGCTCAAAGGAATCATTAATCCTCATTAGAAGCAAGCAAGCTGTGGCAGCTACCCACCCTGGAGTACTCAGAGTTCCCAGTGAAAGTGGCATAATTGCAAATCAGTGCTTGCAGCTGCCATTCTGCCCTGTGTCTCCTTATTTGCAATTCCCATTGACAATTCTTGATTGTCAACACTCTTTCCGCCTGTTCATACCACCCTAGTTTATAGGCATTGTGCTTAGTTTTGCTCCACAAAAATGTCTGCCTACTGCTTTGAATCGTTCCCCTAGTGCTCTCTCATGTTACATATACTTCGCAGATTAGCATTTAAGTCAGGCCATCCCAAACGCACCTTTCAAATTCAATAAAAATGCATCTGGCTCTTTTTGTGTTATAGCAACAGATGAAAAGACAAAACTTACTTAAAAACAGATAAGGTTACTGCTCTCAAAACCCCCCTATGTGTTTATTTTTAATTATACTTTAAGTTCCGGGGTACATGTGCAGAACGTGCAGGTTTCTTACATAGGTATACACGTGCCATGGTGGTTTGCTGCATCCATCCCCCTGTCACCTACATTAGGTATTTCTCCTAATGTTAGCCCCCCTAATTCCCCCACCCATTGCTATCCCTCCCCTAACCCTCCTCCCTACCACCCCTCAACAGGCTCCAGTGTGTGGTATTCCCCTCTCTGTGACCATGTGTTTTCATTGTTCAACACCCACTTATGAGTGAGAACATGCGGTGTTTGCTTTTCTGTTCTTGTGTCAGTTTGCTAAGAATGATGGTTTCCAGCTTCATCCATGTCCCTGAAAAGGCCATGAACTCATCCTTTTTTATGGCTGCAGAGTATTCCATGGTATATATGTGCCACATTTTCTTTATCGCGTCTCTTTGACGGGCATTTGGGTTGGTTCCAAGTCTTTGCTATTGTGAACAGTGCCAAAATAAACATACATGTGAATGTGTCTTTACAGTTGAATGTTTTTTAATCCTTTGGGTATATACCCAGTAATGGGACTGCTGGGTCAAATGGTATTACTAGTTCCAGATCCTTGAGGAATTGCCACACTGTCTTCCACAATGGTTGAACTAATTTATACTCCCACCAACAGTGTAAAAGTGTTCCTTTTTCTCCACATCCTCTCCAGCATCTGTTGTCTCCTGATTTTTTAATGATCGCCATTCTAACTGGCCTGAGGTGGTATCTCAATGTGGTTTTGATTTGCATTTCTCTAATGACCAGTGATAATGAGCTTTTTTTCATATGTTTGCTGGCTGCATAAACGTCTTCCTTTGAAAAATGTCTGTTCATATCCTTTGCCCACTTTTTGATGGAAAACCCCCATATTTAAAGTGTCTAGATATCACAAGTAAAGATGACAATATAAAATATTTGACCTGTATTGCTGTCAAGAGTTTATTGTTTTGTTTTATTGTCCTCAGGAAATTACCCAAGATTTAATTTTTTGACCTAATCTTCACTCAAAAAATTTAATGGGGATACTGGTTACTTCTAATTCATTCTTCATTTTAAAATGCTTTGTGGATTACATAATTAAATCTTTTTATGAAAGGAAGACTTTGAGGAATAGATTTAAAACTTCTGTGTAGTCAGAACTCCCAGAAAAGGACATAGTATCAATACAAAGTAAACTCTAACAGGGGCAGAGGATGGTAAACACACTTTGCCGAAGAGAAGCACCCAATATCCCCACTGCAGGGTTTCAGCATCAGAAAGACACCTATGCATTTCCGTACCTGGTGCCATATGCTATGAGCTTATAGAAATGAGAATATTAAGTGAGTCTTAAAAGGAAATATACAAGCAGGAGTCCACTTTGTGATATTTAAAATTCAAAGGAAACTCTTAACTCACCAAGTGTTTCATTCTGTTTACTGAATTATATATACAAAAAATACTCACTTCAGAAAATTTCAACATTACAGAAATGTGGGTTTACTTATTTAAAGTTCGCTATAATCCTATCAAATAAAATAACTACAATAACTATAAAATGTTCATTAGCTCAGAGTATTTTGCCCCTGCAAAGTCTAATCTAAATAAATGCCTTAAAAACAAAAAAGAATGCATCATACCATGTTTTATTCTTTTTTTTTTCCCTACTGGTTTTTCTAGTAAAAACTGAAAAATCTGCTAGGTAAATTCTGAAAGAGCTGTAGCACTCCATACAGTCCACTCTTCACCTAAGTTTTATGTTTATCTGACTACTATAAAGTGATGTATGTTAGAAAGATGTTCACTGAAAGGCTAGTTTTGATAACAAAATAAGGAAAATAATAACAGTAATAAATATAGCAAAGCCCATACATCACACAATAAGCTATGTATGGTCATTAGAAAGAAATTAACACGCAATATATTGTTTAAGGCAACCATGGATTAAAGGGAGACTATTTGGTTTTAATCGGACACATTGCTAATTATGGAAAGTATGTCTCCATGAAATAGTTTAAAATTTTCTCAATAATGCTACAGCTGCTACAGCAGCTCCACATTCTTGCTAATATACGTAAATAAGAAAGAAACAGATCTCAGAAATGTTTTTGCTAATTTCTGTATTTGGCTTTGATATTAAGATCGCGTATCCTGTACAAAAAAATTTAATTTGAAGTAACAATTCTCCACCTTTGTACTTAATTACAAAAATCCTTTACCTACATTGTCTTCTTGATCCATCCAGACAGCATGCCAGGTAGGAAAGACAAGCAGTAAATAGTCCTCCCATTTTAGAGATGAAGACTCAAAATTTAGGATCCCAAGACCACAGAGAGAATACCTGGGTGGAGACTTAAACGTGGGTCTCTTGATTTCAATCTTAACAGTTCTTTCTACTCCAAAATGTCCCTCCTAATGGTAAGAAGATCAGCTGCATTTCAAAGAAGACTTACCTAACTGTGTTAGGGTCTTCCCTCTCCTTATTTGTGTGCCCATGACAAATGTCACTAAATGATCACAAGGCTCATCTCCAATCAATCCAGGAATGTCCTCAGAATTGTTTGACACCATAATCCAAGGTGATGTCATTGTCATTGTATGTACTGAAATTGGTATATAAGATGAAACTCTAGTTTCCACCTCTGGAAATGGAGAGTTGGAGTCCATTACTCATAACTGATATCTAAAATCTGCTTACTTTTGCAGCTAAGAAAGAATCTTTTCAACATAGCTTGAATTATATCAAGTCTCTTTCATCAAAGCAGAACATTTGGGTAACTAAGACAACAGAGATTTCAAATTAACATGAATAGGTTTTACTTCTTAAGTAGGTAACTGCTACCAAACTTTTCATACTCCTCTGCTGAATACGGTAAATGGGGATCAGTCCCTGTGGAGAAAAGCAGTGTAGCCTCATGTGTTTATTTCCAACATTAACCAAAACTGGATTATGCATATCTGTGCCTGTTTAACAAAATAAGTTTCCTGTATGTAGTTAAGGAAGAAATATCAAGCCTTTCTTACATTACAAAATCTTTTGGTTTACAGCATATTTTTTCTCTGAAACCAAACCAAAAATGAAAACATTTTAAACAATTGTCACCAATAATTTAATTCACTCATAACATCTAAGCAAAGATCATAGATTTAATTCAAAGGAAAAAAAGCACATGGATCAGTATTTTAAAAAGGACTCCTCTAGAAGTTACAAACTGAATTACAAACTGACTTGGACTAAAATTGGAGGTATTAATATAGGCATAGTTTCCAAGATATATAGAGAGATGAAGGCAGAGAGAGGTATATATTATTGTGGTGCATGTGTATATATGTTTATATTACATATTTACATTTTCTAGCTCTATCTATGGAAGGTGCCTAGAAGCAATGAAATCTCAATCATAATGAGCACCCTAGCACCCATATTTTGGTTTCTAAATACTATTATCCACTAAATGAAGGTAAAGGTCCTTGAAAAAAATGCACATCTCAGAACTGGGACAAAGACAGTAGATTAATCTGGAATATCTTGTGCCAGGAAGTAGCAAAGTGCTCAAAACATGATGATAACATATTAAAAGGAAACAGATTAAAAGCTTAAATGAGCTCCATTTGGCCAAAACTTGGCCAATGTGACCACCAAATTATAAAAACTCATAAGTCCATACTTATAGAGAAAGAGACAGACAAAGAGATTAAAGAGGGAAAAAAGAAATACTCCTTTTTTTTTTTTTTTTTTGAGACAGAGTCTTGCTCTGTCGCCATGCTGGAGTGCAGTGGCACAATATCGGCTTACTGCAACCTCCACCTCCTGGGTTCAAATGATTCTCCTGCCTCAGCCTCCCAAGTAGTTGAGACTACAGGTGTGCACCACCATGCCTGGCTAATTTTTTGTATTTTAGTAGCAACAGGGTTTCACCATTTTGGCCAGGATGGTCTCCATCTCCTGACCTTGTGGTACGCCCACCTTAGCCTCCTAAAGTGCTGAGATTACAGGCATGAGCCACTGCACCCAGCCAAGGAATAGTTCTTTTTATAGTAGAAAGTCGACTAATGTCTAAGGATTGGAGTTAGAAAAATCACCATTTGTCAATCATCACAACAATAATAGATTCAATCAAACACAGTCAATGGATGATAAAACCAGTGTGTGACAGTTTGAGGAGTAGCAGGATGTTTACATAGCCTCCAAGTATCTACCTATAGGATAATTATTGATTATAAAGAAGAAAATATAACTTTATAGTGGAGACAGACACATGACTTTAACCAAGTGGTTCAAGTTAACATAAATAAAGGGACAAATTCATCTCATGTGAGTCCTGATGTTATGTACTGAGAAGAACACACTTTCATTTTTGTGGTATTCTTGCCCAAAATGTATGACCCGGATCCATCCAAAAGGAAACATCAAACAGAAATTAAGGGACAGTCTACAAAAGATCTGGTTTGGATTCTTTAAAAATATCAGTGGTATGGAAGAAAAAAATTGAGCAATTGTTCTAAAGTAAGAAAACCAAATAAATATGAAAATGGAATAAAACCCACAAAAGGGTTTTATTTTGCTATAAAGGGCATTATAGGGACTATGAACAAGATCAGAACAAATTCTGATGATAATAGTTTTGTACCAATGTGAATTTCCCGGTTTAGATTACCATATTGTTACATAAAAGAATGTCTCATTCCTAAAAAGTTCACATTGATGAATTTAGTAATTAAGAGGAGAGAGAGAGAGAGAGATCCAAGATGGCCAATTACTAGCAGCTCAGGATTATAGCTCCCAGTGAAAGCGCAGAGAACGAGTGGACGCCACACTTTCAGACGAATTTTTGTTGCTCACGGACCAGGAGATTCCCAGTGGAGAAGCCCCACGGGTCGCCAGCGCGACTCTTGTGGCTGGTGCAGCAGTTTTGCTGGCGCCCTGGCACGGCTGTTCTCGGTGCGGAGTAAATGGGGCTGGGTCCCCTTTTGGTCGACATTTGGAGCTCCGGGAAGGCAGAGTCGCCCATTCAGCTGATTGAAAAACGGACTGAGGAAGGAAGCCAGACCGGAGATTTCCAGGCAGAAAAGAACCACGAATCTCAACGCCGCTGTTTTAGCCGGCGCAGTGGGTTGCTCAGATTCCGGCACTGGGAATCAACAAGTTGGACGTCCACTCAGAGACCCAGTTTGAAAGTTGGCAATTACAAAGATGACAGGTGGATAAATCCACAAAGATCGAAAGAAACCAGCATAAAAAGGCTGAAAATACCCAAAAGCAGAATGCCTCTCCTGCTACAGGGGATCACAGTTCCTCATCAACAAGGGAACAAGGCCTGATGGAGAAGGAGTGCGTTCCATTAACAGAATTAGGCTTCAGAAA
>CAUYNN010019034.1:0-24694 GCA_963574175.1 Chiropotes sagulatus
TCAAAGGGCACCCCGTCCTGTATACTCTGCACCGAGAAGCGCCGTGCCGGGGCGCCAGCAAAACAGCTGCACCGGCCAAAAAAGGCACGCCGGCGACCCGTGTGGCTCCTCCGCTGGGAATCTCCCGGTCTGTGGGCAACAGAAATTCGTCTGAAATTGCAGCGTCCACTCGCTCTCTGCGCTTTCACTGGGAGCTACTATCCTGAGCTGCTGCTAATTGGCCATCTTGGATCTCTCTCCTTCTGTTTCACAGTTTTATATACTTACTGATTCAAAAAACAACTTCAACACTCATTGAGGGGAAGTACTGCTCCCAGTTGAGAATTAGTGTTGTAAAAATTTTGGCAGGAATTATGTAAGATTATTTGTGATGGTTAATGATTTCTCTTTATTCCTTCATTTTTTTTAAAGCAGGAAGCAATAATAGTTTATATCCGTTAACCTCAATATCTGCTCTAAACGTGTAATTTTGCTTATTACCTTGAAAGTCTGGGTTAACAGGAGACTAGCTTCTTCACAGATACATATATTAATTTGACATTATAGAAAAATAAGACTGTATTCTGACTTGCCAGTTCGGTTTTGATTGGTGATTTCACCTGTTTTTTTTCAGACTCAGGAAAACGACGGCAAAAATAGTGTAAAGGGTAAATTCTCATGCCCTTCATTCAAATTCCCAAAATTTAACATCTTATGCAATGATAGAACAATGATCAAAATCAGGAAATTAACATTCATGTAATACTGGTATCTAGTCTATAGACTTTATTCAGATTTCACCCACTTTCTCACTAATGACCTTTCTTTGGTCCAGGATCACAATATGAGATTACTCACATGTTGTGTTTTAGTTATGTTTTCTTAGTTTTCTTTAATCTGAAACAATTCCACAGTCTTTCTTTGCCTTTTGTGACTGTTATACTTTTGAAGAGTAGTGGTCAGTAATTTTGTGGAATATCCCACAATTTGTGTTTGTATGATGTTTTCCTATGATTCAATTAATTTTAAACATTTTTGATTAAGAATACTGCAAAAGTGATTTTATGAATTTTATTTAGAGGCACATGATGCTGATTTGTCCAATTACCAGTGATACTAACTTTCAGTTCACCTCGTTAAGGTGGTATCAGTCAGGTTTGTCCACTGTAGTTGCTTTTTCCCCTTTGTAATTAATAAGTATTGTTGATTTAGAGTTTAAGTACAGAAAAGGGGAAAAAAAAGTATCCTATGAGAATATACTTAAAAATAAGTTCTTTGGGACCAGGTGATTATCATTTCTCATCATACTCTAACTTCCGATTTTTAACTTCCTTGCCTTTTTTTTTTTTTTTTTCCTTTCTTTCTTTCTTCCACCAGTGGCACGATCACAGCTCACTGCAGGCCTCGACTTCATGGGCTCAGGTGATCCTCCTATCTCAGCCTGTTAAGTAGCTGGGACTGCAGGTGCACATCACCATGCCTGGCTAGTTTTTCATATTTTTTGTAGAGACGAGGTTTCACCATGTTGTCCAGGCTAGTCTCAAACTCCTGGGCTCAAGCAGTCCTCCCATGTTGACCTTCTAAGGTGTTGGGATTACAGATGTGAGCCACTGCCTGGCCCCAGATTTTAACTTTCATTGATGATTTTGCCGTGGTGATTTTCTATTTCCATCATTTCTTCTGTATTTAGTTTTGTGGTTTTTTGGTAAGGAAGAACTTTCCCTCTTTATGTATTTATTTAATGTTTTATGTATATTAAAATGGACTCATGGATTTTTTTTCTGCTTATGTCAGATGGACTTATAGATTTTTATTCTATGGATTTCATCTGTTACCATCATTATTTATTTTGGTGCTGTAATTATCCCAGGTTTGGCCCTGTGAAGCCTTTTCAGGCAGGTTCCTGGTCCTTTTGACATTTATTGAGGGCTTAACTTTCTTTTTATTTCTTTGGGTTTTTTTTTTCTTTTTGAGTCAGGGTCTTGCTCTGTCACTCAGGCTGGAGTGCACAGTGGTGTGATTATAGCTCACTGCAACCTTGATTTCTTGGGCTCAAGTGATCCCCCTTCCTTAGCCTCCAGAGTAGCTAGGAGTATAGGCCAGGTATGTGCTACCACACTCAGCTAGTTTTGTCTTTTTTCTTTTCTTTTCTCTCTCTTTTTTTTTTTTTTTAATAGAGATAGTGTCTTGCTGTGTTGCCCAGGCTAGTCTTAAATTCCTGGCCTCAAGCAATCCTTTCACCTTGGTCTTTCAAAGTGCTGGGATTATAGGCGTGGACCACCACACCTGGCCAGAAGGCTTATCTTTCTAGCAGCACAAACTGTTCTAGTCTCATCTTGTACTTTTCTCTGCCCCAGCAGTGAAATCAGCCATTTCACCAAGGAATATTGGTTCCTTTTATTGGAAGTTGGAATTCTTCCATTTCCCCCCCTAGTACTTGTATCTTACCATCTTTTAAAAGTCTTTGTGTCTTAAAACTGTGCTGGATGATCTGGACACATTACACTGATGTACAGAAATTAGTTTATACACAGTAATTCTTCTTGTAGCAGAGTCTGTTTAATTTCTAGCAGATTAATTTTGCATTAATTAATCCTGGAGGATTTCTTCACAGGTTACATTGTGCCAAATACGTTATTTCATGGGAATACAATTGAATTTTTTCTTTAGTTTTGTTGGGTATTTGATGACGACAATTTAAAAAACTTTTCTAAGAGCTTCCTTCTAATATTATATGGTATAGGAATGTTTACATTCCACATTTATTTATTTGGTGTAGTTATACTTTTTTTTTTTTAAAGGAAAAGTCTTGACTTTCTCTCAGGTACTCTCAGGTCACTTCCATGTGGGAGAATCATTTGCCATCCATCTAGAGTACTTTTCTGATTAGGCTTTTCAATGTCTATAAAATATTGTAGTCTTTTCCGATCCATTTAACTTCTGATACATGCATCTGCTCCTAATATATAATAAATAGACTATAACTTCAAATTTGCAGTTTCTAGAAGGTTGGAAAAGGGAAACATTCTGGTATGTAATTTACTAGCCGTCAGATCCTAGATATTTGAGATTCTAAGCAAGGTTATATAGACAATGTTGTCTTGGCTTCACAGAATTCATTCATATTGTGTATTACACAATCAGTGTGCATACAGCACATTTATTTTTTCTGTAAGTTGTCTTTATCGGTGGTTCTCAAAGTGTGGTCCCCTACTAGTATAGTATCGGCCTCACGTTGGAACTAGTTGGAAATACAGACCTCTTAGGATCCACCTAGTTGCAGCAGTTATTAACAAACTCTTCAGGTGATCCTGAAACATGTTACAGTTTGAGAAGCACTGTTATATATGTTTCATTTAAATTGTTTCAGGTTGTAGGGGTAGGGAATAAGAGTACCAGTTTATTCATCTTCTGTGCAATGTTACCGGTTTACCTAGCTCTTAGGGATATTGAGATATTTTGAAGAAACATGTCCCATAAGATTATAATGGAACTGACAAATTCCTCTTGCTTAATCATGGCTGTCATGAAGTCTTAGTGCAGTACCTTACTCATGTGCTTGTGGTGGTGATAGTGTAAACAACTTTCTGCACTACCAGTTGTATGAAAGTATAGCACATACAGTTATGTACAGTACATAATACTTGATAATAAAGGACTGTGTTACTGGTTGATGTATTTATGATACTGTACTTTTTATTATTTTAGAATGCACTCTTTCAACTTATTTTAAAAAAATCACTTTGGGAGGCTGAGGTGGGCTGATTGCTTGAGGCCAGGAGTTCGAGACCAGCCTGGCCGACATGGTGAAACTCTGTCTCTATTAAAAATACAAATATTAGCTGGATGTGGTGGTGCACGTCTGTAATCCCAGCTACCTGGAGGCTGAGGCATGAGAATTGCTTGAAACCGGGAGGTGGAGGTAGCAGTGAGCTGTGATAACGCCCACTGCATTCCAGTCTTGGTGACAGAGCCATCTCGAAAAGAAAAAAAAAAAAAAATTAATTGCAAAGCAGTTTCAGGAAGACCCTTCAGGAGGTATTCCTGAAGGCAGGATTGTTGTCATAGATGACAGTTCCAAGTGTGTTACTGACCCTGAAGGCCTTCTAATGGGGACAGTATGTGGAGATGGAAGACCCGTGATATTGATGATCCTAATCCTGTGTAGGCTTAGTTTATCATGTGTGTTTGTGTCTTAAATTACTTCATATTTAAAAGTAATTTTGAAATTAAAATTTTTGAAAGTAAAAAAAATTTTTTAATACAGGAAAAAGGCTTATAAAGTAAAGATGTAAGGAAAGAAATTGTTTTTTATACAGCTGTCCCATGTGTTTTAAGCTAAGTGTTACTACAAAACAGCCAAAAAAATTAAAGTTCATAAAGTAAAAGTTATAGTAAGCTGATGTTATTATGGAAGAAGGAAAAATTTTAAAATAAACTTAGTACAGCCTAAGTGCACACTGTTTATAAAGTGTGTGGTGGTATACAGTAATGTCCTAGGCCTTCATATGCCTTCACCACTAACTGACTCACCCATAGCACCTTGCAGTCCTGCTAGCTTCAATCATAGTATGGACATACCATGTTAAATTTTATGTACCTTATTTTTACTGTACCTTTTATATATTTAGATATGTTAATATCATTGTGCTACAGTTGTATGTAGTATTGAGTACAGTAACGTGCTGTACAGGTTTGTAGCCTGGGAGCAATAGGTTATACCATGTAGACTTGTGTAAAAACACTGTGTAATACTCACACAAAGAAGAAATTGCCTGACACATTTCTCTGAATGTATCTTTGTCAGGAGGCGACATGTGACTGTATAATTTGAGCCACATACATCATTTTAAAAATTGAAGTACCCTTATTAAAGTAAAAAGCAGTTAAATTAATTTTAATATCTTTAATCTGATGGAGCCAACACATATAATCTATAAAAAAAATTGTTTTAGATTCTCTCTGTACCAAATTTTTGAAATCTGGTATATGTTTTATATCTCAGTTTGAACACTAACTTTTTACCAGAAGTAATTGATCTTCCTTTAGGTTTCATAAAATTTATGGTTGGAAAAGTAGATTCACATACCTAATTGTTTCAAACACACTTAAGTATTTCGGTACCTGAATTAAGTACCAAAAAATCAGTTTCCTGTAATATTTGCATCTAAATTGGTAAAACTAGTTCATGTTTTTTAGTAGAATGTATTAGACTTTGAAGCAAAACTATATCCATTTCAAAATTGAGCTACTCAGGCAAATTCACTAACTGTTGTGTCAACTCCGTATTACTAATATCACCTTGAAAAGGATATTGGATGTTAGGCAAATCTATATTTATCAATATAAATAAAGTGTTTTTCAATGATTTCTTGTAATTTTTGCAGCCACTTTGCCAAAACACTGTCAAATATAATTAAAATTTATGTATGTTGATTTATGTTAGAGCAAAGTGTAAAATCTTTTTTATTGATTTGTGTTATGAAAACTTTAAATTTCAATGTAAATTCCCATACTTGTGTAGCCTGGTCATAAGTAAACTCTACCTTTCTTTGGTGTTTCAAGTTAAGCTTGTTTATAGGCATTGAGATATAAGTGGGAAAACAAAAGAATACTGCTATTTTCGTCTTTTGTTACTTAATAGTGAAAAACATCTCTTTCTTAAATCAGAGTTAACGTTAGAGTAGATCTTTGTGAAGTTATTCCAGTATACCCAGTGAGCAAAGAACACAGATATTTTGAATGTATTGCCTTCTATTTTTTCAGTATTTCTATGAGCTGGCTAGGATTCACCTCTTCAGTATATACATACTGAACGATTTAAATAACTCTTTACATGAGGCTTTTCATAGTCTGCTTCAGAAAGCTGAACACAGATATTTTCAATGTCTGTCATACAGTGGAATAAAGCAGTAGGAGAAACATCAATTTTTGCTTTTAAAATTCGTAACATAGCTGGAGCTATCTGTTGTGATAGAACCTAATTGTTTAATACCTAGCTGAAATTCTTTGACAGAAGGAAAGGATTAAAAAAAATCTATGCCATTTTTGACTTTTTTTTTTTTAAAAGCTATATCTTGACAACTTTTCTTAAATTTAGAAGTTCTTTCAAATAAAATTTGCCTAAAAGATTTAATTGGGGCCTGGCATGGTGGCTCACGCCTGTAATTCCAGTACTTTGAGAGGCTGAGGGTGGGCGGATCTCTTGAGGTCAGCAGTTTGAGACCAGCCTGGCCAACATGGCAAAAACCCTGTCTCTACTAAAACTGCAAAGAATTAACCGGGTGTGGTGGTGTACCTCTGTAATCCCAGCTACTTGAAGGCTGAGGCAGGAGAATTGCTTGAACCCGGGAGGTGGAGGTTGCAGTGAACTGAGATTGTGCCACTTCACTCTAGCCGGGGTGACAGAGCGAGACTATCTCAAGAAAAAAAAAAAAAAAAGATTTAATAAGGTAATGTCTCTTATATCACATGCTTCATCTAAAGCTAAAGGGAAATAATAATATTTTAAATTTTGAATCTGTTGATTGTTGATGTTATTAGAAAGGTCTTCCATATGATGGAGGGTGTCTTAATTGAAGATTTTCTTCCATGTGTTGTAAAGCATCTATTTTGGTATTCCTCATAATTTCCTAACAAAATTTCTACAATTGAAATAATTTCTTTACTGTCTCTTCATGTAAATGTGATTTTCTTTCTTTTGGTACAAGAATCCAAGCCAGTTTATAGCTGACAAGAATTACAAGCCCAGATTTGTTAAAAATCTTTTAAACACGTTTACTGAACGAATTCTGACATCATTTGGCTAATTTTGTTGCTTTTCTTCTGACTGTACAGCAGAAAGTTCTTCTAAAATTCACTGTGTATTTGTTGAAAATGTCTTCTAATATTGTCTACTTTACTTTTAAAACTTTAAAACACAAGAAATGGCTTTTAATTTTGCTTTGTCATAGCCAATTGTAATTGTCATTCATTTAAAATTTTCTGGCATACCTTCTTCCAGTTTCTTTTTACTTTACTCTTCTGGTGGTAGCATTAGCTTCTGTATCTCTACTTGATTGTGTATTTGTGTAATGCTTTCTTTTTACTTTTAAAAATGTGTCCTCCTCT
Organism: Chiropotes sagulatus; assembly: GCA_963574175.1. Taxonomy (NCBI): domain Eukaryota; kingdom Metazoa; phylum Chordata; class Mammalia; order Primates; family Pitheciidae; genus Chiropotes; species Chiropotes sagulatus. Next base: position 7,090 of record CAUYNN010019034.1, read on the forward strand.
TGTCCATTCATTTTTAAGAAAATTAATTGTATTCAAAATATATTACAATTGAAAAATAAAGTAAAAATAATAAGTATTTCAGTTGAGTTACCACTTGTGATTTACATAGGCATCACTGTAACTTGTGTTATTTGTGAAAAACATATTTAAGTAAAGGCATTACAGTGTTACATTGGTGAGTAGAAAAAAAATTTATTCTAACTGAATTAGTTAATTGTTACTGACTACATCAGTATTTTTATGTGTAATACTAGAAATGACTCACTGTATCGTGACATGTGCAGTATAATAGGCAGTGCAATGGTCACAATGAAATGCAGTGCTACCAAAACAATAAAACTTACTTTAGTAGAAAGACATTTTACAGAGCTTCAGCTTTTCTGTCTTTCTTTCTTTTTTTTTTTTTTTTTTTTTGAGATGGAGTCTCACACTGTTGGTGGCGTGATCTTGGCTCACTGCAACCTCCGCCACCCTGGTTCAAACGATTCTCCAGCCTCAGCCTCCCAAGTAGCTAGGATTATAGGCTTCAGCTTTTAAATTGAAATTAAATTAATTACAACTAAATAAAGCTAAAATCTCAATTCATTGGTAACACTAGCCACATTTCAAGTGCTCAGTAGTCACATGTGGCTAATAGCTAATGTATTAGAAATTAAACCTTTGAGAGTTGGTTATGTATGTGGTTAAAGGATTTTGGTTACTTGAGACTAGAGATTACAGTCATTTTTGATAAGGCTGATGTAATACGAACATTATCATGGGGACTTCTGAATCAAGCACCCTGGAAAGAGCTTCCTAGAACTTCTTGCATTTTCTTTTTGGCATCTCTTATGGTCATGAAGAATTAGTAGAAAAAATTTGAAACTTTTTCATTGATAAAAGGATTTAATCAGAAAAGCATTTGGACGTACATATTTGAAATCATAGCTTGCCTCTCTGTTATTAGAGTACTTGGAGAGTGGAAAAAAATTTCTATATTCTGAAGATTGTTTCATCATTTGGGTGAAAACCAAAAAAAAAAAAAGTAATTTTGCTTAATAGTTCTTTCACAAATGAAAAAAAGAATGTTCATCTGTAGAGACCTGTCAAGGTCTCTTGAGGTTTACAACAAACCTTTAGATTAGCAAGCTCAATGTCAGTTGACATGGATCGTAGAAAAATTTTCAGTGGAGCTCAGATATTTAATATCCTGAGTTTGGATGAATATACAATTTTTAAATTAAGTATTTCAGCTCCTTTGTGGTTTTAAAACTAGTGGTGGTCATATCAACTAGTTATTAAAGCACCAACCTTTCTTCTTTATTACTTTGCTGTTATCCTTTGAGCAAGTAGGTGATAAGTTCTTTATGTTTTTGATTTCCACAGAAATAAATGAATGTTATTGCTGTTGTTTATTTCATTCTGTCATGATATGAGAATATAAGGAGATGTCTAAAAACTTGTTTTAAAAATATAAAGAGTAAGTTCATGAATAAAGAAGGAAGTGAGTGTAACTTGTCTTTAGAGAATTGGCCCATTTAAATGGTTTCCAAAGTGCATTCTGCTAGTCACTAGAGATGGTCCTTGAAAGAGTTCTGTAATTAAGTTTGAAGAAACACTATGTACCACAATAATGGCCTATTGAATATTTCACCATGCACATTAATATATCAAAGGCTTTGAGATATCTTACAAGAAAGAAACTTGCTGAAGCTTTTCTTTCTGCATTTCTTAAACTTCTTCCAGTAACATTAAGTCTGACTTGTCTATCCTGTGAGAAATGCTGCCCTCTAGAGGCACAAATTCAGTTGCTCTTAAATTTGAGTATCACAATGCTGCCTGATCTTAGTGTGAAGTTGTAATAATTAACAGTAACCAAATTCATGGTAACAAAATAACCAAATAGAAAAAAATCTTATGTTGCCTAATTTTAAGAAAATATGAGGATATGGAATTGCAGTTTATAAATACCCACATTTTAAATTGGACATGTGATAATTGTTGGCTGCTGATAATCTTTTGAAGATGTTTCTGTATGCAGGGAATTGTGGACACATAGTACTTCAAGTCTCCAAACTCCTGCTAGCAGAAGCCATCCTTCCCTGTCTTAACCTTGATTAAGACAGTTAACATTCACTGGGAAGCCAGTTTTCCTCATACCCCTTCCCAGTATACTCACTATTTCCTTACCTGTAACTGGAGTCAGATTATTATCATGCTGCTCCTTTGCAGTCACACTGGGAAGAAGAGGGTTATATGTAATTTTTTTTAAGGAATTTTTTTTTTTTTTTGCTAACATAGCAAAACCTTCAGGAATATATATAGGAAATGGGTGATGATGATGTAAAAACATGCTTTTGCATTTGGCTAAATGTATGGTATGGTACAGTTATCAGAGAATTCATTGTTGTCATTCAAGTAGCCAGGAGTGGTTCTAGTTGTTTGCTCCTTTGGTCTCAGCATTGGCCTATACTAAATGAAGTTGAATGCCTAAAAACTCATAGCATAATATAGAAGAAGAATTCAAAAGATTAAAGGAAATAGGACTGATGGAGTGGATTTATCACTGTGCCCATTCACTTATCTCCCCTATTCCCTCTCCAATATTCTCTTCTAAGAGATCTGGAAGACACTTCATTCACCAGCCTAATGAGAAATACTTTGAGGGTAGTGCCAGCCTATATGAAAAGTAATTCAATTGCTTTTATCTGTAGGTGGGAGGAGATACTTTCATTGAAATTGTCTTTTTTACTTCAGGGGGTATGACTAGATTCTAGGTAAGGCCCAGGCATCATTTTCATAAGGTAACTTGACAGGCATGATGATCTGACTTGAATTCTTTTTGGCTGTGGCTAAAGGATCATGGATTCCTAGGTCCAAAATAAGAGAGGCAGCCTGTTAAGATCCTACTTTATCTGTATGAAGAAAAAATTTTAGGTCTCATAAGAGAAGGCCTGACTTGAACTACCATAAGAGTGAGTTGGCCAGCCTCGGCAACATGATGAAACCCTGTCTCTACAAAAAACACAAAAGTTAGCTGGGCATGGTGGCATGGGCCTGTGGTCCCAGCTACTTGGGAGTATGCACCCTTTTTGCAGTTTACTTCTTGGGTTATATAAGAAAACAGAAAGGAGGGGGACATCACCCAGAGATTCTGATACTGGCCATGTGCAATAACTGTTAAGTCTCTGGTTCTTATCTCCATATGAGGAACAGAGAGAGTTTTGTTTGTATAAGGCTTAGTTATAATCTGTCAGGTTTGAGGATCTTGATTGGGAGCACAGACTTGATCTGTATTTGTGGTTGCTCATTTGAAATCGCCTCTCAATGTTGGCTAAGTCTGCATGTTCATGTTTTATAGAGTCAGAACTCAATTTCCTAGCATTCCTTGCAGCTAGGGCACAAGCATATGACTGAGGCCTTATTGATCAGATGCATCTGTGTAAGACATGAATTCAGGGTCAGAGAAATGCAGGGTAACAGCTCTTGCCTGGAATTGCTTCCTAATGTGGATGTTGGGTGGTGAGGCATTGAGCTGTTTAGAGGTAGCAGTGACAGACATGCTAGTGAGCCTTATTGTCCTAGGCTCAGCTTTCATGGTACTAGAGCTGAAGGGTGGGAACAATTTGGTGGGGATACTTTGGTATTTTTCCTGGCTTTATACCTCCAAGTGTATTCTTCAATTCTCTGATAATTCTTGGAATCATCTAATATATTAATTAATTTATTTTCTCTTGAAACCACCTCAAATAGGTTCTGTTGTTTGCAGCTAAGAGCCCTGATTGACCATCTAACTTTAAAGATTTTATTATCAAAATATTTTATTTTTCTAACTGAGATCTAAAAGTTGTCAAGCACTTATACTCCATTTTTTCCCCATCTTAGAGCTCTGCAATCCTTTGCTATCATTTTTTTTCTTACCAGGAATGTCAATTTTTGTACCTTTTGAATTGCTTCTTGTTCTTTACTATTTGGCTTGAGCTCCACTGTTGTTGTGAAACCTTTCCAGCAGCCTGATGGATTTTCTTCCTCTGAATTCCAGTAGCACTTATTTAGACATTAAGTGCAAGGTGGTTTTTTTTTTGTTGTTGTTGTTGTTTTATTTTGTTTTTCTGTATGCATCTTAGCTTCCACACTAAATGATAAGCTCCCCAAAAACTAGTACTATGCCTCTTTGTATCCCTTGCGTTATCCAGCAGAATGTCTTGTACCTATTAGATTCGAGGTTCAGCACAGTCACCCTCATAATATATAGTGATGAGAGTTGCTGAGAATCACAGGGATGCCAGGCTGAGTGAACTGAGGTAATAAACTAGTTACATGCATAGTCTGGCCATGAGGCCCAATTTCCATCTTCCTCAAGGAGTCTGAGACTTGCCTCTCAGTAGTTTTCATTAGTAGGTGACCATATCTTCTGAATTACTATCTTAATGTTTTATGAGTTGCTTTTTTTTTTTTTGCCTTGACAAAAGCCTTCTATTTCTCTCCTACTTCCTAGCTCCTTCCATTGTGCCCTCTGCAATTTCTTTTCACTAAGCTTACTATTTGCAGTCTCTTAAAATTTTGTGTAAATTATGAAATAATTCAAATATACAAGAAAAGTACAGAAAGTAATATAACAGACACCTGTGTACCCAACCTTAGGGTCAAGAGGATGTTAACCTTTTGCCTTACTTTTCTTTTAAAGTTCTCCCCTCCCTATACTTTTCTCCCTTCTTTGGAGGTACTCATTATCCCAAAGTCTCTATGATTATTCCACTGTTGTTTTTGTACACATAAAACAGTTACATAAAAGATGACCTGAAAAATTTTCGTGCAATGTTGTTTTCTAGATATGTTCATAATTCACCTGTGTAGGTTTAATTCATTCCTTTGAACTACTATTCAGTTTTCCAGGTTGAATAATGCTCAGTTTTATAGAGATAATAGGTTCTACTTTTGGCAAATAATAATTGTAATGCTCGTACATAAGCACTTAGTGTAATTTTATCTAGGATAGACATCTGAAAGTAGAATTGCTGGATCACAGGGTTTAGGTGCCACTTGTATCAAGTATTGCCAAGTTCAGTCCAAAATGGAGCTATCATTTTATACCGATTAATATGTTTCCCTTTTTCAGCAACATTTAATTTTATCTAGCCCTTTTTTTTTTTTTTTTTTTTTGCCTATTTGAAAGATGAGAAATGGAGTTTCATGGTTTTCATTTTCATTACTTTGATTTATGGTAAAGTTGAATGTCTTTGCATGATTTTTGATCACTCTAGGTTCCTATTCTGTGAATCTTTTATGTCCTTTGCTATTTTTTTTCCTATTGGGTATTGGATTTTAAATTGATTTTGTGGTGATTATTTTTATAATCTGGATATTAATCTTTTGGTAATATGCATTGCAAATACCTTATAGTCTGCTTTTTTTTTTTTTTTTTTGAGTTTGAGTCTCGCTCTGTCTTCCAGGCTGGAGTGCAGTGGTATGATCTTCGTTCACTGCAAACTCTGCCTCCTGGGTTCAAGTGATTATTCTGCCTCAGCCTCCTGAGTAGCTGGGATTACAGGCACCCATCATCACATCCGGCTAATTTTTGTATTTTTAATAAAGACAGGATTTTAATATGTTGGCCAGGCTGGTCTCCAACTTCTGACCTCAGGTGATCTGCCTGCCTCTGCCTCCCAAAGTGCTGGAATTACAGGTATGAGCCACTGTGCCCGGCCTTTGTGTTGGTTATTAACATGGTTTAAAAGTTTCAGATTTGCTACATGAGTTTATTTGTAGAATCTCTCTTCTGTATCATAGTCTTATTAGGTCTGCTTTCATGTCATTAGAATATTGTGTTAATTTTAACAGTTTTGATAAATCTTGATATCTGATAAGGTGAATCTTCTCTCTTAATGAAAATTTTAGGTCAGCTGATCATATTTCACCCTGACCCTAAAGAAAATTTAACAGAAAACAAACCCTGTTGGAAATGCGATTGGAATCTCATTGAATTGACAGGTTACAATGGGGATAGTTGTCACCTTTACATTGGTTGACCGTTATTGATATTTCTATTCAATACAATTTTATTTCTTTCTTCTCGCTCTTGTTGCCCAGGCTGGAGTGCAGTGGACGATCTCGACTCACCACAATCTCTGCCTCCCGGGTCCAAGCGATTTTCCTGCCTCAGCCTTACCAGTAGCTGGGATTAGAGGCGTCTGTCACCATGCCTGGCTGATTTTTGTATTTTTAGTATAAAGAGATGGGGTTTCACCATGTTGGCCATCCTGACCTCAGGTGATCCACCGACCTCAGCCTCCCAAAGTGCTGGGATTATAGGCATGAGCCACTGTGTCCAGCCCAGTTCTGTTTTTTTCTCGATGAAATTCTTCATTAGATATTTTTTTCTTAGTTCTTTATAATTTTTGTTATCATTGTGAGTGGCAAATTTTTATAAAACTACTTTTTGTTACTGGTAGTTACAAACCAGTTAGTATAAGAGACAAATTGCTAAGAAACAAGTTGCTATTTGTATCTTGATTTTATACCTCTCAATCTTGCTGAACTCTCAGTTGTTTTTGTTTGTTTGTTTGTTTGAGGCGTGGGGGGGTTTACTCTGTCACCCAGGCTGGAATGCAGTGGTGTGGTCTCTGCTCACCACAGACTTGACTGCCTGGGCTCAAGCAGTTCTCCCACTGCATCCTCCCAAGTAGTTGGGACCACAGGAGTATGTCACCACACCCAGCCAATTTTAAAATTATTTGTAGAGATGAGGTGTTGCTGTGTTGCCCAGGCTGCTCTTGAACTCCTGGGATTAAGCGATCCTCTTGCCTTGGCCTCCCAAAGTGCTGGGATTATAGGCATGAGCCATTGCACCTGGCCTGAACTCCTACTTCTAATGATAGATTGTCTTGGGTACCTCATGCAGATAACCATATAATGAGTGATTAAAGATTGTTTTTGTTGCTTTCTAAATCTATGTCTTTTTATCTTCCTTGTGTTAGTAACCTATGTAGGACTCCTTTACTAAAATTGCAGCTTTCCCTGGGTCTTGGCTTTCTGTATGTGTTAATGTATGGAGGAGAAAGGGGTATCTGAGAACTAAAGTCTCCCACTAAGGGCCAAAAGTCTAATTCCTAGTCCCTACATATGAGTCACAGGATAAATATAGGTTAAGACTAGCAACCCATTGTAGGGAAGAAACATTGCCAACTTGCAGCCTTATTAGTTTTTCAAAAATTAATGTGATACTGTTTTTTCCATGTTACTGGCACACACACACACTTAAAGATTTCTGTTTCATGGTGGTTAAAGGATTCATTTAAAAGAATTTTATTTTTTTCTTATTTTTTTTCTGAGACGGAATCTCACTCTGTTGTCGAGGCCAGAGTGGAGTGGCATGATCTTGGCTCACTGCAACCTCTGTCACCCAGGTTCAAGCAATTCTGCCTCAGCCTCCTGAGTAGCTGAGACTACAGGTGTGTGCCATCACACCCAGCTAACTTTTTTTTTTTTTTCTGTTTTTAGTAGAGATGGGGTTTCACCATTTTGGACAGACTGGTCTTGAACTCTTGACCTAAGGTGAAGAGTTTTGGGAGGCCTCTGCCTCCCAAAGTGCTGGGATTACAGGCATGAGTAACTGTACCCGGCCTAAAAGAATTATTTTGATATATCCTTTCTTCATGAAGTTGCTGTGGGAAGGCTTTTCAGGTGATCTAATCTGATATAGTGTTAGGACTGGAAGTATAGGCTATTCTATGTAAATTTCCTTAATTGAAATTTCACTTTATTTGAGAATCCTGTACCCTGGAGCTGTCTTACCCCAGTATTTGATGTCTTACAGTTTCCTATAGCATGGTGGTTTAAGAGAACAGCCTTGGGTAAGTCTCTTAAAACTTCCTTGTATTTGTTTCTTCATCAATATTAGTAGGATAGTATTACCTCCTATCTTATAGATTATTATAAGAAATAAGTTAATAATATAAAGCATTTAGAATAGTATTAGTTATTGGTCTCAACCTTTTCTTAGCTGTTATCGACAGCCTTTTGGTAGACTTTACTTATTCTGGGAAGATAGTGGCATATTCCTCATAATCTGCTTGTATATTCCAGGTCCTAAAATAATTCTCAATGATTTTAGCATTGTCACATAGAGTCTCTAATATCCTGGTCTTATTTCCCTGATCTCCTCAAATCTGATTTCCTCAGACAAGTGATTTTTCACTTGTCTGGTAAAATCCTAATTCTGGATTAACTCAATTATCAAATTCTTTCATTCCTATACCACCTGAATGCTGCAGTAGAAAGTTACCCCAAAGGACGTTTTAAAAAAATTATAGATTCATGATTGTTGATAAGAGACTCTAATACTGCATGGAAATTCATTGCATTATCCTTATTAGCTGGTTTCCTCATCTTTACCATGACTGTTTAAATCATGTGTTCTACTCAGACCTCCAACATGCCCCTTCTCTTTCTATAGAAAACTTTTCCTATCACTTTCCAGTGAAAACCGGAGTACTTGGTGGCAACCCTTAGTTGCCCACTATCTTTTCTATATTTTCTTCCTTCTTAATGTTAAAATAGAGGTAATCCTGCTTTCTATCTAAGGCTCTCTCCCTCTCTGTGGTACCTTACGCTATTGATGATTTCCTTTTTTTGTATATTTAACTTTTCTTTACATTTGATTCTTCTCGTCAGTATTTAAACACACTTAACTCCTGATACTAAAAAAAAAAAAATAAGCCTTCCTGAGTACCACATTACTGACCTTTCTGTTCTCTTTCCTAGCCAAATGCTAGAAATTATCATTTCCATTTCTCACCTTTGACTCACCTGTTTATTCATTCCACTGTGATAGTATTTGCTTATGATACCAGTGACCTCTGTTAGTAAATTAAGTGGATATTTTTAGACTTGCTCTTATTTGATTCCTCTCTTAGTGTGCTAGGGCTTCCATAAAATACCACAGGCTGGGTGGTTTAAACAACGTAAATTAATGTTCTCACAATGTGGAGGCTAGAAGTCAAAGATCAAGGTGTTGGCAGGTTTGGTTTCTTCTGAGGCTTCTCTCCTTGGCTTGCAGAGGGCGCCTTCTTGCTGTGTTCTCACTTGATTTTTTTCCTCTGTATGCATGCATTTCTGGTGTCCGCGTCCAGATTGGATTAGGACCTGGATGATGAATTTACTCACCTCTCGAAAGGCCCTATATCCAAATACAGTTGTGTTCTGAGGTACTAGGGGTAAGGGCTTCAACGTGGGAATTTTAGGGGAGATATTTTGGCACATAACCTCCTAGCAGGTCGAAACATTTTTGAAAAACTATCCTTGGCTGGATGTATTTATTGGCTCACGCCTGTAATCCCAACACTTTGGTAGGCTGAGGCAGCCGGATCACCTAAGGTCAGGAGTTCGAGACCAGCCTGGCCAACATGGTGAAACCCCATCTCTACTAAAAATACAAAAATTAGCCAGGTGTGGTAGGGTGTACCTGTAATCGCAGCTACTTGGGAAACTGAGCCACGAGAATCGCTTGAACTCAGGGTGCAGAGGTTGCGGTGAGCCAAGATCGCACTACTGTACTCCAGCCTGGGCAACAGAACGGGCGTCTGTAACTTAAAAAAAAAAAAAAAAAAAAACCACAAAACAGAAAAAGAAAAAACCTATCCTTTAAACTCTTTGGCTTTTTATTTTGCTCCTCTGATCTATTACTCTTCAGACCCCCCCGCCTTTTTTTTAAACATGCGTCTCTCTTTTTTTTTTTTTAAAACAGAGTCTTGCTCTTGCTAGGCTGGAGTGCAGTGGTGCAATCTCAGCTCATTGCAACCTCCGACTCCCTGGTTCAGGTGATTCTCCTGCCTCAGCCTCCGAGTAGTTGGGGTTACAGGCACATGCCACCACACCCAGCTAATTTTTTTGTACTTTTAGTAGCAGCGGGGTTTCACCATCTTGGCCAAGGTGGTCTCTATCTCCTTACTTCGTGATCCGCCTGCCTTGACCTCCCAAAGTGTGAGCCATTGCACCCGGCCTACAGGCTTCTCTTCTGCTTGGTCATTAAAAATGGAAATTTTTTGAGGCTTGGTCCTTTGGTATTTTCTGCTTTCTCTTGCTTCTATTAGTTCTCCCCAGGTAGTGTTATTACCACTTTGATTTGCACTTACGAAGGAATTATGTACCTGTTGCTCCAGCACTTATTTGTCTAAGTTTCAGACCTATTTGATAATGCCATTTAGCTTATTCCAGAGATACCTTAAAAAGCAAGTTCAAATCTGAATTCATAATAATCCCCATTCATGTGATTTGACCCTAATCTACCTCCATAGCCTTATTATGCGCTATAGCAAAGTGTGGCCTCTTGCTCCAGACATAGTGTTTCCTCCAGAGTCTTTGCTCTTGTTGCCTATGTTAATATGTTCCTCATCTTTCATTTACAGAATTACCCAGTTTTCAACATATACAGGAGATACAAGTCATGCAAACTGAAGCCATAAATAAAAAGACTGTCAATGATAAATATTATAGGAAGACATCTAGAACACTCATAAATTGCTGGTGTGAGTATAAAATGGGAGAGCCACTTTGGAAAACCATTGGCAATTTCTTATAAATTTAAGCGTACGCCTTTGGATCCAGCAATTCTGTTTCTAGGTGTTTTTGGAAAAAGAATGGAAACATGTCCACAAAAAACTTAAAAAAATAATATAGTAATTTATTCATAATAGCTAACAACTAGAAGCTGCCTAAATGTCAATGAATAGGATTAATGACTAAACATTTTTTGGTGTATTCACACAATGGAATGCCACTCAGTAATAAAAGTACAAAATGGCAAATGTACACAAAGTGACATGGATCAATCTCACATACTTAGCAAAGGAAGTATGGATATGATAATATATGATTTCATTTATATTAACTTCTAGAATAGGCAAAGATAATCTGTAGTGAAAAAATAGAAAAAGAACAAAGGTTGCCTTTTGGTTATGGAAAATGCTGATATTCCACTGGGAAGGTGCATAAGGGGGCTTCCTGAAGTGATGAAAATGTTCCCTATCTCATAGACGTGTGTGTTATATGGGCTTATCTATTAAAGTTGTACAGCTCAGAAGTATGTATTTCAATGGCATGCACATGTATTAGATAAAATATACAAGTTTTGTCTAAAAATTATAAAATTAATTGAGGTGTAGATGAAACAAGAATTGCAGAATGTTGGTGGTAGCTGAAGCTGAGTAATGGATGTGGGGAAGTTTAGTATACTATTTTGTTTTGTGTGTGTTCAAAATTTTCCACATAAAGAGATTTTTTTTTTTAAATCAGAAAGTTAAGAAGACACTTAAACAGCACCTGTGGTCTCACTACCAGCTTAATAAAGAATGCTCACTAATGTAGTTTTCTTCTCTTGTGAACTTGTTCTGATTCTGCATGCCTTTCTCCCTACCGACTGTCCTGAATTCCTCTTGACTTTTTAAGATATTTTCCAAATATCATTCTAAATGTCACTTCTATGGGGGAATGCCTTTTCTGATTCAGAACACTCACTAGTTTCAAGTGCCCCTGTTAAGTTGTTCCATAGCTTTTATCATAATTATGATTTATTTGCTTAACTATTTATTATCAACTTCTACAGTAGACTAAATCTGTGGTTTTGGAGGGCAAAATATATCTATTCTTGCTGTTTTAGTGTCTAGAATAATAATACTTTTATTGAATGATTATGTTGGTGTAGTTTTAAAAAAATTTAATTAAAGTATGCCCAAATTGAAGAGCTATTCTATTGCTGCTTACTTTGTAGGGTCAGTATGTTATAACATTTATGAATGTGAGAGAATGACTGAGAAATGATAATGCTTTCTTTCTGATTTTATTGGCATCTGATAAAAACAAGGAGCAGTGATACTGTGTCATTAGATCTGGAACCATGTCTGAAAAGTCCTGTCAGTTCTGAAATGCCCTTGGGCTTTATTATGTTTCTTACTTATTATGTAAGTATTAAGCCACATGACACATGAGTGAAAGACCCCTTCCCTCTTTACAAAGAATATTTTAAATGACCTCTTTTTTTTTTTTCTCTCTTCTCTAATATGCTGCTTCCTTTGCCTGTTAGTTTTGGTATTTATCAGGGACAGTGATCTTTAAGAGCTTATGTTTTGTTACTATTTTATACTGCTTGCTTTATGTTTTAAATTTTGATATATCTCACTACCAAATGAAAGTATAAGCTTATAAGTAATAAGATAGAAAAAATATGCTTTGCTTATAATTGTACCATTAAACATGTTGTCCTTAATGCAGATACACACTATTGGTATTGTAGGTGCAGGATCATGTTTTGATTTTTGCTGGCTCATATTTCAGTGGAGTATTTGGGCAACTTTAGCAGCATAGATTTCTGTAATGAATGTGTTTTAACTTATGCTGCTGCTTGAGATACAGCATATTATAATGGTATGGGCTTGGGAAGAGTTAGATTGCCAGGGCTTGAGTCCTGTGCCCACTATTTCCTAGGTCTGTGACTTTTGAGTTACCTGCTTTTTGCCTGTTTTTTCCTCATTAAAGCAGAGATACTAAGTGGACCTTGTAGTGTTGTTGGGAGCACTATATGAGGTGGTATATGTAATGCCTGGTACTTATTAAATGTTAGATCTTTTTTACTTTTTTGTGTTCTAGGGAGTCCAGTAAGTCTCAATATTTTCCCTAAGGTTTTTTTCTTTATTGGTGGCAAAATACACATGGTATAAAATTTACATTTTAGCCATTTTTAAAATGTACAATTCAGTGGCATCAAGTACATTCATAGCATTTTGCAACCATCCATCTCTGTCCATTTCTGGAAGTTTTTTTTTTTATCATCTCAAACAAAACCTTGGTACCCATTAAACAATAACTCCCATCTTTCCTCCCCTAACTCCGTGGTAACCTCTGTTATACTCTCTGTCTTTATGATTATGACTGTTCTAGGTATCTCATAAATAGAATCATACAGTGTTTGTCCTGTTGTCACTCTCTTATTTCATTTGGCATACTATTTTCAAAGTTATTCATGTTGTAGTTGTTGAATTGTAGTTCCATTTCTTGTGGTTGGAGAATAGAAATGAAAACATGTTTGCAAGGCTTTTTTAAAGAATGCTTGTGGATTTAGTCATAATAGCTAACAACAGAAGACACTGGTATGCTTGGGTCAAGTTGAACCAATTCACTGTAGCCTAGGGTCATGAAAGAATATGGAGTTTTTGAGGGGGCGCAAAGATGGCCGTGAGAAGGCAACACCAGAATGCAGCACCCAGCGAATGAGATGCAGAGGGCCAGAGGACTTTACGATTCCAAATGAGATGCTGATTCATTTCGATGGGACTGATAGGGCACTGAAAATAGCCCAGGGAAGGAGCTTCAGGGTGAGAGCCGCCCAAAAGGGTCAAATCAGGACGGGGGTGGGGGAGGCGCATCCCCACCTGAAACATGCAGCCGGCTCGGAGGGTCGGGCGACTTCACCCCTTTGGTGCTCCGATTCGGATCCTGTGCTTATACCACATCCCTCCTACAACCCATAGTCCACAAGAGCCCTGCCAGACTGGGGTGCCGTGGGTTGTTGATGCAAATCTGAGCAGCGGCTCCCACTGGGTGCAGCAAGTTGTCTCACGGACCTGGGTGAAAGTTTGGACTAACGCTAGTGGGATGGACCATCCCACAGAGGGAGGCAGAGTAGAAAGCAGGGAAACAGACCATAAAGCCTGGCAGGCCCCACTTCACAGAACTCAAACTGGAGCCCTCGCTACAGAGCTTGGCAACAAATACACCAGTTTGACCCCAACCAGGAAGATCAAGCTCTGGGAGAGACGCCATTGGGAAGGCGGGGCAAAGCTCACCTGCAAACAAACTCCAGGGAAGGACCACCCACCCAACAACGTGGCTGAACCCGAGAGAGCCCAGCAACACCCTCTACAGGCCAAAAAAGATACAGCTCCAAACTCAACAGAAAGGGCGTCCACTCAGAGACTCTTCCTGAAATCACCAGCTTCAAAGATCAAAGGGAGATAAATCCATGAAGATGGGAAAAAACCAGGGCAAAAAGGATGAAAGCATCAGAGAACAGAATACCTCTTCTCTTCTTGGGGATAACAACTCCTCACCATCAAGGGAACATAAAAAGAGAATGAATTTGTCAAATTGACAGAAGTAGGCTTCAGAAGAGGGGTAATAAACTTCGACTCTGAGTTAAAAGACCATGTTCTAACCCAATGCAAAGAAACTAAGAACATTGAAAAAGGGTTAGACGAAAAGCTAACTAGAATAACCAGCTTAGAGAAGAACATAAATGACTTGATGGAGCTGTAAAACACAGCACGAGAACTTTGTGAGGCATACACAAGTTTCAACAGCCGAATTGCTCAAGCTGAAGAAAGGGTATGAGAGATAGAAGATCATATCAATGAAATAAAACAAGAAGGCAAGATTAGAGAAAAAAGAGTGAAAAAAAGAATGAACAAAGCTTCCAAGAACTATGGGATTATGTGAAAAGACCTCATCTGTGCTTGATTGGTGTACCTGAATGTGACAGGGAGAATGAATCCAAGTTGGAAAACATTCTTCAAGGTATTATCCAAGAGAACTTTCCCAATCTAACAAGGCAGGCCAACATTCAAACCCAGGAAATACAGAGAACACCACAAAGATATTCCTCAAGAAGAGCAACCCCAAGGCACATAATTGTCAGATTGACCAGGGTTGAAATGAAGGAAAAAATTCTAAGAGCAGCCAGAGAGAAAGGTCAAGTCACCCACAAAGGAAAGACCATCAGACTCACAGCAGATCTCTCAGCAGAAACCCTACAAGCTAGAAGGGAGTGGGGGCCGATATTCAACATCTTTAAAGAAAAGAACCTTAAACCCAGAATTTCATATCTGGCCAAACTAAGCTTCATAAGTGAAGGAGAAATAAAATTCTTTACAGACAAGCAGTTGCTGAGAGATTTTGTCACTACAAGACCTGCCTTACAAGAACTACTGAAGGAAGTACTAAACAGGGAATGGAACAGCCAGTACCAGCTACTGCAAAAACATACCAAATGGTAAAGAAAAACGACTGAATGAAGAAACCATGTCAACCAACGGGCAAAACAACCAGCCAGTAACAAAATGGTAGGATCAGATTCAAATATAACAATATTAATGTTGAATGTCAGTGGCCTAAATGCCCCAATCAAAAGACACAGACTGGCAAACTGGATAAAAAGTCAAGACCCATTGGTGTGCTGTATTCAGGAGACCCATCTCACATGCAAAGACTCACATAGACTCAAAATGAAGGGATGGAAAAAGATTTACTAAGCAAATGGAGAGCAAAAAAAAAGCAGGAGTTGCAATCCTAGTCTCTGATAAAATAGACTTTAAACCAACAAAGATCAAAAGAGACAAGAGCATTACACAATGGTAAAAGAATCAATGCAACAAGAAGAGCTAACTATCCTAAATGCACCCAATGCAGGAGCACCCAGATACATAAAGCAAGTTCCTAAAGACCTACAAAGAGACTTAGACTCCCGCACAATAATAGTGGGAGACTTTAACACTCCACTGACAATATTGGACAGATCAACGAGACAAAGTCAACAAGGATATCCAGGACTTGAACACAGATTTGGACCAAGCGAACCTAATAGACATTTACAGGACACTCCACCCCAAATCCACAGAATACACATTCTTAGCACCACATTGCACTTACTCCAAAATTGACCACATAATTGGAAGTAAATCACTCCTCAGCAAATGCAAAAGAACGGAAATTATAACAAACAGTCTCTCAGACCACAGTACAATCAAATTAGAACTCAGGGTTAAGAAAAGCACTCAAAACTGCACAATCACATGGAAACTGAACAACTTGCTCCTGAATGGCGAATGGATAAATAGTGAAATGAAGGCAGAAATAAAAATGTTCTTTGAAACCAATGACAATGAAGACACAATGTACCAGATCCTATGGGACACATTAAAGCAGTGTCTAGAGGGAAATTTATAGCAATACGTGCCCACATGAGAAAGAAGGAAAGACCTAAAATCGACACCCGGTTGTCAAAATTGAAAGTGCTAGAGGAGCAAGATAAAAAAAACTCAAAAGCAAGCAGAAGACAAGAAATAACTAAGATCAGAGGAGAACTGAAGGAGATAGAGACACCAAAAACCCTTCAAAAAATCACTAGACCCAGGAGCTGGTTTTTTGAAAAGATCAACAAAATAGACCGCTAGCTAGACTAATGAAAAGAGAGAAGAATCGAATAGATGCAATAAAAAACGATAAAGGGGAGATCACTACCGATTCCTCGGAAATACAAACTACTGCCAGAGATTACTACAAACAACGCTATGCACATAAACCAGTAAACCTGGAAGAAATGGATAAATTCCTGGACACTTGCACACTCCCAAGGCTAAGCCAAGAAGAAGTTGAAACCCTGAATATACCAATAACAAGGTCTGAATTTGAGGCAGCAATTAATAGCCTACCAACCAAAAAAAGTCCAGGTCCAGACGGGTTCACAGCTGAATTCTACCAGACATACAAAGAGGAGCTGGTACCATTCCTGTTGAAACTATTCCAAACAATACAAAAAGGGAATCCTCCCTGACTCTTTTTATGAGACCAACATCATCCTGATACAAAATCTGACAGAGACACAACTAAAAAAGAAAACTACAGGCCAATATCCATGACGAACATTGATGCAAAAATCTTCAATAAAATACTGGCACACTGAATCCAACAGCACATCAAAAAGCTTATCCACCACGATCAAGTAGGCTTCATCCTGGGGATGCAAGGCTGGTTCAACATACACAAATCGATAAATGTAATTTACCACATAAACAGAACCAAAGACAAAAACCACATGATTATCTCAATAGATGCAGAGAAGACCTTCAACAAAATTCAACAGCCCTTTATGCTAAAAACTCTCAATAAACTAGATATCGATGGAATGTATCTCAAAACAGTAAAAACTGTTTACGAGAAACCCACAGCCAATATCATACTGAATGGGCAAAAACTAGAAGCACTCTCTTTAAAAACTGGCACTAGACAAGGATGCCCTCTCTCACCACTCCTATTCAATATAGTATTGGAAGTTCTAGCCAGAGCAATTAGGCAGGAAAAATAAGGAAACTAGGAAAGAAAAAAGAAATAGGAAAAAGAAGGAAATTCAATTAGGAAAAGAAGAATTCAAATTGTCCCTATTTGCAGACTACATTATTGCATATTTAGAAGACCCCATCGTCTCAGCCCAAAACCTCAAGCTGATAAGCAACTTCGGCAAAGTCTCAGGATACAAAACCAATGTGCAGAAATCACAAGCATTCCTATACACCAGTAACAAACAGCCAAATCATGAGTAAACTCCCATTTACAATTGCTACATAGAGAATAAAATACCTAGGAATACAACTAACAAAGGATGTAAAAGATCTCTTCAAGGAGAACTACAAACCACTGCTCAAGGAAACCAGAGCGGACACAAACAGATGGAAAAACATTCCATGCTCATGGTTAGGAAGAATCAATATTGTGAAAATGGCCATACTGCCCAAAGTAATTGATAGATTCAATGCTGTCCCCATCAAGCTACCATTGACCTTCTTCACAGAACTGGAAAAAA
>CAUYNN010019035.1:0-16617 GCA_963574175.1 Chiropotes sagulatus
GCCGGGAATCTCCTAGTCTGTGGGCAACAAAAATTCGTCTGAAAGTGCGGCGTCCACTCGCTCTCTGCGCTTTCACTGGGAGCTACAATCCTGAGCTGTTGTTAATCGGCCATCTTGGATCTCTCTCCTCTTAGCTGTATATTTTTAATCCACTCAATGTTTATATTCTTTGATACTACCAGACCAGATCCCTAATTGAATATATGCAACAGCAAATTTTCTAGAAAATGTCCTCTATTTCTTTACAATATATAGTAATTTTTCTTATTAAGTATTGTAAATTAAGGCTAAAATTAATTGTTTTTAAAACAGTCTTTCTCAATCACTTCAAACTATTAAATAATTCTCAATTAAGGGTTATAAATTTCATCCTTTCTGAGCTCTCAGTTTGCTTTGCCTTTTGTTTGCTGTATGGCTGTTGACGTAAGAACTGTCTAGTATTATGTCAACTGTTTTAATATAAAAGAGGCATTTTAAAATGTGAATAGCTTTAGTAAAATGATATAAAACACAGTCATTATTAGAATAAATGTGCTTTTTCTGAACATGAGTTATTTCTTGTACCTGCATAGAATGAAGTCGATTTTGTTGGCTGAATTTGTAGTTTCAAATATTGTCTTACCTGCTTCAAATCTCTCCATACCATGTATTCATAGGGATCTTATATAAATTTGAGTTCCTACTCAAATTTCTGGTTTCATTTCTATAGGAGGAAAAATATTTTCCTTATCTTAAGTAGAAGGAACATCTGTTGGTATGTCAAGTAGTTCCCTCATATCCAAAAGAATGTTCTTGCCTCAGAACTAGATTTGTTAATTATTGGCTAAACATAGTCCTTTCTAGCCTAATTAAAAGTTGAGACATGTACATATATAAACTAAGATAGTTTCAAAATTTGTAAGAATTGTAATATATATTCTACTACAAACAAGATTCATAAAGCTACATGCATCTGCGTAATTGGATCCCAGCACATAAGGTATTTTTTTTTTCAATATCACTAAACAACTTCAATGAAAGTTATTTGTAATATGTCTAAATCAAAGATTTTATAAAGCACATATACTATTATTAAAAAAATTATAGTTTGTTACCTACCATCAATAGATTAACAAGAATGTCATTCAAATAATAAAATCCAGTGTTTTTTTTTTTACATAATGGGTACATCCTTCTTTTACTCTTGTCTACTGATTGCTCATATATGCAAATAATATTCTACTTACACAATTAACATTAGTTTATGATTTGTAACTATTAAAACTGCACTCAAATTGACTATTAACTTCTATATTTGTTGATAAATATATGATAAATATATGATTTTCATGTGTACCTTTTTATAGGAAATAAATATATTGCCTATAAATATATATATTGCCTATAAAATGTATACATGGCAATAAGTATATTGCCTATAACGTACATATTGTCTATAACATATGTATTGCCTATAAAATGTATACATAGCAAATATGTAAAACACACACAGACTATCATGTGCTTCATAATGATTTTTCAGTCAATGATAAATCACATATCAAATGGTGGTCCCTTAGTTTATAATACCATGTTTTTACTGTGCTTTCTCTATGTTTAGATATGTTAAGGTACACAAATGCTTGTGTTACCAAGCCTACAATATTCAGTACAGTAGCATGCAGTATGAGTTTGCAGCCCAGGAGAAATAGTCTATACCACATAGCTTAGGTGTGTAGTAGGCTATACTACCTAGGTTTGTGTAAGTACACTCTGTGAGGTTCACACCATGAT
Organism: Chiropotes sagulatus; assembly: GCA_963574175.1. Taxonomy (NCBI): domain Eukaryota; kingdom Metazoa; phylum Chordata; class Mammalia; order Primates; family Pitheciidae; genus Chiropotes; species Chiropotes sagulatus. The sequence goes on from CAUYNN010019035.1 coordinate 1,774, forward strand.
GGTCTAAGGACCATGTATTTCTCAGAATGTATCCTTATCATTAAGTGATGCATGACTTTGTGTGTGTATATATATATGCATCACAGTCACTAAAATGTTGGTGTATTGGTAGGTTATATATATACATGTATATGTATATTCATGGTTTATGTATACATATATAAAGGCATATATAAATGTGTATGTGTATGTGTTTGTGTGTGTGTCTGTATATAAACCTACCAATACACCAACATTTTAGTGTGGTACTGCAGATTAAGTAGTGAACAATGGGGCTTCAAATAGATTTTGGTAATGAGCAATGAATGAACTCATTAGCATATTAAATGCACTGGTGAAATAGAAAGCTTAGCTAGTTAAACATTGTTCAACAGATTTCTATCACGTACAGTAAAATATAACAAAATGGTATGTTAGCCAGCCTAAAATTGTCCCAGTCAATAACTGCATAATCTCTTAAGTCTTATACTGTAGGCATAAGGTTTCAGAAATTAGTCTGTGCCTTATTTAATAGTGAAAAAACCTACAAATCATATAGAAGATTTCATACATTCAATTTAAAATCACTATCACTTAATTACACATGAACATTTGTATAGAAGTTTTTTGTAATATTATTCATATATTTTAGTAAGTTAAATAAATAGATTTTTGTTATAAACTTTATGCCTGGTCCTGCAAGTGAAAATGCATTTAGTAAATAGCTAATGTAGAATCTTGATTGCAAACTTCACTTTCTGTTTCTCAAAACAGCATAGGTTTCTCAAGCAATATTTTTTCCTCAGCTGGTTTGGAATGATGTGGTGAAAGATGTTATCATATTCATATGTTTTCATATATAAAGCTAGGAGTAATTGACTCTGTTTTGTGGGAGATGATGTATTCACCATCTCTTATTTTGTTATCCCCGTCATCTGGTGGTTTGTTTTGTGAAAAAGGCAAAGTGCAGCTGTCTCAAAAGTGAATTACAGTATAGAGGGTCATAGAGACTTCATCTTGGGTAAAATATGTATCTAATAAAGTTGAATAAGACTTTTTTAGCTTTCCATTTGCGTGCTTATGCCCAGGCAGACACCATATTATAATTCTGGATGGTTATTTAATTTTTTTCAGACAGTAACTCTGATTTTCCCGGTGCAAGAGATGCGTTTTGCTAACACTGAGAGATGCATCAGTTCTTTCAGAATATCAGAGTTGATTTAATAGGATTTTCTTCTCATTCTTCCTTTTTCTGTTAACTTAGGGAAGGCCAAATATTTTCAAATTTAGTTATTCTCCTATTTATGTTTGCCAGAAAATTCAAATGAAAATGCATTGAGAAAACAGAACACCTGAAATAAGAATAGATATAAAGGTGATATTAATTATCTTTCTGACACACTGAACTGGTAAAAATGAATTAACCATCTTGGACTGTAATCTTCACAGTCATTGAAAGTTGATAATTTCTGTTAGTCACATCTTATCTATGTATTTGTAGATACATATCTACATATAAACATATATGTTTATATGTACATTTATCCATACATAAATGTTATATGTGTAAAATAATATATGATATGATACACTCTAGGATATATTCTGTGTAAACATATGAATATATAAAATTCTACAAATGTCAATAATATTATTTTTGCTGTATACTTTGCAATATCAAAATAAGCATACTTTTATTAGCAGCAGTTTCTTTGAAGACAGGGACTGATTACGACCCAGTATCTATCTTCATGTAATACTTGATAAACCACTAGTTTTTGAAATGCCTTCTTGCAACGTAAATTTCTCTCTCCTCTACAATCTAGAGATCTCCGTTCTAGTTCAAGACTTCATTATTTCTTGACTAAACTGGTAATATTTGCTGTGATTTTTTAAATGACAGTAAATATACTAAAGTATTACATTAAAAATGCCACTTGCTAGATTCCAGATCTTCAATGGCACATAGTTAAGTTTTTTAACACTATTGGCAAAGTCTTCCAAAATTTTTCCTTTACCTTATTCATTACTTTTTTAAAAAAACATTTTGATATCTTATATGCTAGGCAATATAATTATTTTATGTCATTTACTTATCATAGAAACCTAAACTGTGTCACATTATCTCACATTTCTATGCCATGCTTTTTTTTAATTCGGGTAAAATTCACATAATATATAATTTACCATTTTGACCATTTTATAGCGTACAATTCAGTACCTTTTAGTACATTCACATGGTTGTATGACTATCACACATATCTATTAACAGAACATTTTACCACCTGAAAATGAAGCCTCATACCCACTAAAAAATCATATCTTATTCACCATTCTTCCAAATTCTGGCAACCACTAATATGCTTTCTGTCTCTATAGATTTGTCTATTCTGGATATTTTATATAAATGATATGTGGCCTCTTGAATCTGACTTCTTTCACTTATAATAATTTCTCCACGTTGTAGTATCATACTTTATTACCATTTATATTCCATTGGATGTATATGTTATATTTTGTTTATTCACTCAGCAATTGGTAGACATATGAGTTGTTGTTTCTATGCTTTGTCTTTCATAATGTTAATCTTTCTTTATGAAAACCTTGTCCAATATTATTTTTAGACCCCTTGCATATTTATAAAGGTATAGACATAACTTCCCATGAAGCTTTTATTTAAACTTGAAAATACTCTTTTTTTCTAATCATGATATTATGTTAAAGTAGCATAATTTTTAGTCTACAAATATGTTAGAAGGTTAGGGAGATATTTATTCATCTTGTAATAGCATAATATGTGACATGTATTTATATTTATAGTTTAACCACTTATTTCTAGGGTAAAGCAAGGAGACTTGAGTAATTAAGAAACTGATTAGGAAGGCAAAAGAGTAAAATAAAAGTTGATATATGTGTGTGTATATATATATATAAATTTATGATCCATGCAAAACTCTTGTAGGTCAGAAAATTTATTAAAATGTTTATTATGTTTTTCATAATGGTTAAAGCAGTTGAGATAGATTGTTTTCTTACTATTAATGTCAGATTATTGAGATTACATATTATTCACAATTTGCATGTTTCAAATGCCATAATTTATCAAGAGTACTTTCTATATATAACAGAGCAATGAAAAATATTAAATTTTGCTTTGAGACAGCAACAATAAATAGAGATACCATTTTCCAGGAAGGATGTGAGGGAACATGGAAGAGAATAAAGTTGAAACACATCATTTCAAGATGGCTTTACAACTTCAGTTCATGTCATTTAAAAACACAGTGAGTAATTAAAAAGGACAAATAACATTGTGCATGATTTAAGAAAACACAGAAAAACTACATGTGTTTTCTTACTGCAACTTCAGTAACATGTACACATAGCAAAATAACTTACAAATTAAGAAAAAATGAATTTGATAAAATAAGTGCAGTAAGTGATAATGTGTATTTTTCTTTTAATTTGAGACTATTCCAGAACATTCTTTTGATCACTCGCCAACCATTTCTAAAACTGGACTATTGCCTTGAGTATTTTAATATAGAACAAAAAATTTGCTTTTAAATGTGTAAAGTATGTTTTCCTGACCGTACATTTGTGCTGTTTACACAGAAATAAACTGTTTTCTTAACTCTGCATTAAGAACAGTATCTGAACTTGAAATACAGTTGACACTACTCTGTAATATCCACGAATCTACTACAAAGGTTAACCTCAAGTACTTGAAGATAAATATACAGCATTTTATTTCAGTTAATATGGATCATATGTTTCCTATAAGTGATGTATCCTGCTATAATAAATGCCCACTCAGGAAGTTTATTTGGTCATTGGAATGAAATAATACTATGTAAAAGGGAGAAAATCAAGCCAAATTCAGATTGCTGAAAGAAAGTGATAGATTATACCAATAAATTTTTGCTATATTGTTTTCTTCTTATTAAGAGAAAAATATTATTACTCTATTATCCTGTCAATAGAGCTTGTAAAATTTTCCAAAAGGCACCCCTTTTCAGAACATTTATTACTAAATATTATCATTCATAGGGTACTAAAGTTGAAACAATTTACTATTGATTATATTGCTCTATTAAAAATAAATATATCATGTAAAGTTTTGGCTCTTGATATATATAATGCAAGTTTTCTTTATAAGTGTCCTGGTAATTTAGAGAAGAATTGACCAAGAAGGAAAATTCCCATGCAGAACAGGGAGATATTAAACCTTTGGCATCCTGGTCTCTTTAGGATAGAATGGAGTATTACTTTGGTGCTATAATATTAAATATTAGTCAAATTAATATGACAAAATCTAAAGTTTACTGAAAGCCAAAACCAGGCCTAGAGAAAGGCTCAGAGTTCTTTCATTTAATTTAAATTTATTAAATATTTATTATGCATCAGCCTTTCTAGGTGGTCTTTAGTCTGAAAAAGCAAGCACGTTAGAGTATTTAAAACTAACGCTGTTACTGAAACACCAGCGGTTTGGTCTAGGTCCTGCTGCTCACTGTACAGAAAGCCAATCACTAAGATATCAAGTATTGCCAAGAAAGAAGGCTGTTATAGGGTGCTGCAGCCAAGGGGATGAGATCTCAATCTCAAATCCATCTCCATGACTGACTAGAACCAGGGGTTTATGTAGCAGGCAAGAAATATAACAATGTGTGAGGAAACAGGAGCTTGGGAGGAGCAAGGAAGCAAGCAAGGTGAATGAGGGGTCCAGCATCTGATATGGTGATCTGTTTTCAGTTCTTTAATACTTACTGTGAGAGGCCTGAGGGTTGCTTCCCCGAAGAAAAAACTCAGACAAAACAAATATAAGTTTCAAGCTTTAATTGCAGAAGGGTCCAAAAGCAACATTATTCTTGAAGTAGGTGCTCTTTGCTAGTAAATTTAAAAAACTAATCACTGTTTCATTATCCTACCCCAAAAGTTATATTTTGTTTTGTTTTATTACTTAACTGTCTCTTTAACTGTTATTTTATATTTAGGAAAGTAAAGCCCCTAAAAGTGTCAGCTAATCAGAGGAAAATTTTCAATTCCAGATCCACCTTAGTAATACGTTTTTCTCCTTCTTCCTTTGCTTCCTTTTCTTCCCTTTCTTTTCCTTCCTTCTTTTCTTTCTCTCTTCCTTCCTTCTTTCCTTTTTTCTTCTTTATTTATTTATTTTACTATGTTGTTGTCAAAGCGAATGAATGACCTTTCTCAGAGGAATCCTCTTGGTTTAGATCTAAATTCTCTATGACCAATATAGAGCTAAAAACCTTTCTTTTAAGTTGTTTTTGGTCTTATATATATTTTTTTCTATTTTGTACCATGCAAAATGTGTGAATTCAGTGTGTTAAGAATTTTCACGATATATTCCATTGGTCTTCATAATTATATTACTTACATAATTTAGCCACCTTTTTTTCCCCCAGATGGAACAGGGACTTAAGGATTTCTAAGATGTTGCATAACATTTAGCTTTAATTGGGCATTTTCAATCTGCCCGATCGTGTTTGCTTTGGCAAGCCTTAAAGCTATTACAATAATTACTACATAGTGCATATATCAGAAATAAATGTCCCCCATCTATTTAGTAATAGCAACTATTGAGTACTTTCTACGTTACATATGGTCTGCCAAATACAGTGCTTCTGTATAAGTATAGAATGTTCTTCTATTCTTATAATATATATGCTCATATTTATGTATGTATACTTATAAAATCCTTTTAACACCTCTGTGAGGTATCAGTTATTAAAATCTGTTTAAAGATTAGCAGCTTCCGTAACAAAGGGGATAAATAATTTTCTAAATTCTTAAGAAGCAGAAAAACATTGGGGCCTATATTAAGCTCATGTGTAACTAGGTTGAATTTATACTCAGTTCTATTAATTTCTAGTATTTTGTTTAATTCCTGACACATAGTAGGCACTTAAATTAGACCCATCATTTCTCACAGAATCAAGTAAATTCCCTTATACAAAGTAGTGGACCTCAAAATGGGTGGAGTCAAATGCTTGCTTCATTCTAAGATATTTGTTTAAAAATATTCTGCAGAAAGCATATTGGAATAATTTCGGTCTGTGATGAGAGAAAGCACTTCTTTCAAAGGCAGGAATATTTTAATTTTATTTCTAAAAAGAAAAAGGATAATATCCATTTTACCAGAAGTTGGATAATTACCTGACAAAGATGACAGTGATTCTCACTCCCACAAAATGGTTTTTGTTTTGAGAGATTCAAAGAAGACAATAGCTGTGCTTAAAAAAAATTACCGATGTGTTCTGCTGTATTACAACACCCATGCTGTTATTTCATATTCAGAAGCCAAAAGGTACCTAATTCATTTTATTTCCCTCTATTTTAAAATTTGAGTAAATCTTTTGTGTACTCTGATTTTTAAGCTTTCACATGTTATTAAATATAGCTTTATACCATGTTAATAATAAAATAATTATACAAATATTCTCTTCTGACCAGAGATTTACATAGAAAATATTCTTCCCAGTCATTTATCCTAAAACAGTGAATGAACCCTGGTGATATGGATAGATAATACTCTCTTCTCTAGCCTTCATTTTGCTTTATCTTTTCTCTCACAAATATCGTAATTTTATATTAGTGTTTCTTAAATTCCAACAGATAATTTTTAAAATGTTCAACTAAAAATTTTGTGTCAGTGGTTAATGCACATCAGTTTCAGTCATTCCCATCAAAATTTGCCAAAAATTATAAGATTCTTTGGATAATCATAATAAAGTAATTGTTAAACTCTCCTACAATGACATTAAAAAATTAGTGTCGTCAAGCTCAGAAAAGGATAAACTAGATTAAATTGATGTAAAATTAGTCTTCTTTCCCCTATGTCCCACCATCCAGTATTTTACTTCATTGGTCCCCACTCTGATTGTCTTTGTCCTCTCCTGTAATAGGATAAAGTGATTTTTTAAGAATCTCCACTGTGATAATCTTGCAAAGGACCCATAGGTAACAGTTTGTTACACCTGCACTTTATATCTAATTCATTTCTCTCTTATTTTCCTAATGACAGTTGCCATTTCCCTGGAAATTTTTAATTTTCCAGACTGAAAAAAAGATGAATGATTCCAGCTTAATGTACAACAAGGCAGATAGTTAAAAATTTAAGTACAGAAATAAGCTAAATAGACTGGGCAACCTGGCTCACGTCTGTATCCCAGAACTTTGGGAGGCCAAGGCACGCAGATTGGTTGAGGCCTAGAGTTCGAGATCAGCCTGGCCAACATGGCGAAACACCTTCTCTACTAAAAACACAAAAATTAGCTGGGTGTGGTGGCACATGCCTGTAATACTAGCTTCTTGGGAGGCTGAGGAATGAGAATTGCTTGAACCCGGGAGGTGAAGGCTTCAATGAACGGAGATCGCACCACTGCTTTCCAGCCTGAGTGACAGAGCAAGACTGTCTCAAAAAAATAAAAATAAAAATAAATAATGTGATAAACTGGTGATAATAGCATAACACTGGATTTAACTTGCCTACCAAAATGTTCACTTTACATTGTTTCCTCAGCACATCAAATAGCACTTGGTGATCCTGGAAAAAAGAAATACGAAAACCCAAGTTTTGTTCCCAATCAGCACAGTTTCTAAGGCATTAGGGGAATAACTTTAGCCTCTCGTCTTCATGTTTTTTTCTCCCTAACATTAAGGGGTTGAAGTGTAAGTAATTGTCAAATGCCTTTCATAGGAGAACTTATTAAAACAAAACAGAACAAGACATTATGACCCCAAGCCTACTGAATCATGCTTACTAGAAGTAAAATCAAGAATAACTATTATAAAAGGAAATCCTTGAAGTTTCAATGAGTACCAGATTTGGGAAACATTGATTATTGATAATGTCTTATTTCTATTTCCTATTTAGAGATCCAACTCTAGTGCTATTAATTTTAAACATGTAATAGCCTAATTAAGTTGATAGCTTGAGGCAGCTGGGCATTTTGGATTCTTTACATCCTATGGCATAAATATCCTATACATTGTCCTATGGGTAAAATTGGCTCTGTAAGCAGGAAATCTGTATTCCAGGGACTAATTCCACTGCAGGAAAATGTTTTATATAGTAGTAGAATGTAAATTTTGGGATGGATAGGATTTGAATTACAGTGTAGGAGATAAATTTGGAGAGGTGCTCAGATAATAATAATCCTCTTCTCTTGCCAGGCCCTTAGATAAACAGAACCCAGCTCTCTGAATTTAAAGTGTGATCTTTCTTAGCCACAAGAGATTAGTTACTGATCATTAGGCATACATGACCGTCTTAATGGTTTCAACATATATGTTCTATTATCAGTAGGCTACCAGATAAAATGTAGAGCACCCAGTTAAATTTAAATCTCAGATAAACAATTTATAATTTTTAATATAAGTGTGTCCCCAAATTATTAATACAATGATCTGGATAGCCCATGCAGTATTGAGGGGAATATTTATACTAAAAATGCCCATTGTTGATATGAAATTCAAATTTAACTGAATGCCTTGTAGTTTTGTTTTCTAAATCTAGCAACCCTAAATATGAGAACTTTTTATAAAAAGGATTCCAACAGAGTTTTCAGATAGAGATGAAAAAAATTCAAAGAGATTAAGATCTAATATCTTAACACTTAAGTGGTAATATTTTGCCTATAAAGCCAAGAGAAAAAAATATAAATTTTAAATACGATTGTATAGATTTTTATAAGTGGACAAAACTTTAAACACATGCAATTTTTCTTGTGCGTTTGTGAGCATGGGCACTTGCGTGCATATGTGTGATCTTAATATGCTCAATTTCACTTTCTGAAAACATCAGTACTCACATGAGGTAAGCAAGCACTAAATGTTCAGTTCTGAAGACATTTCAAAATTAAAGCTGTATCACTTCTTAGAGGATACTAAGAAATCTATATTTTGAGGTTTAATAATAATAATAATTCACAGTTTTCAATAAGGAAAACTATATATAAATTATATTTTGACAACTGCTTGCCACTTTAATTTTTATAAATTATTTGTTTCCCATGGAAAATGATTGTCTATTAATAGTATAATTGTCTTTGATTGGAAATGAAGAAAGTGAGAATGAAACAGATGTTTGCAAAGTAATCCCTACACAGTAGAATTGAAAATCAATATTGAAAAAGGAAATCTTGAAGTTTTTAAAAATATAATAGTCAAAAGAAATCTGGCTTACAAATTTAAAAATATAATTTCTAGTATTTATCTCATAATATTAAATAAAAAACTACTGATGTATACTTTTTAATGTAAACAGTTATAAATTATGTTTTCTTTAGTGATGTATGTCCTATTTCAAATTCATATTTGATTCCACTGTATGGTAACTATATGAAATCTTCAATTAGCATATTAAAACAACAAAATAATCATACTATGCCAGCTGATTAATATTATATAATTAAGCAAATGACAAACATTGCCAGAATTGTCTACTATATTATCTATATATTTTATGTAATTTATAGCTTGTGAATGGCTTTGAAAAAATGTAATGTGGAATGGGTAATATATATCAGTTTTGCTTTGATCCCAAAATCATTTACTTTGATCTCAAGAAGAAATCTGAGTAAAATTATGTCTTATTGAATGTTTATGTTTCTTTTATGTACCTATTTTATTTGGTCAAGTGTTCAAAGTGTTGGCCAAGTATTTAAATGAACATGACAAAACTATTGCTCTTCTAATTTATGGCATTGTATCCATGTGACAGCATCTAGAATTCTGCCACTAAATTGGGCCCATTTGACTTTTCACTATTAAAGTTATATTTCCTAGTTCTAGACTCAACACTTGCACATAACCCAGATTTTGTTACCACATAGGGAGATCATTCCTATTTTTCAAGGAATCTAGAAATGAGGACACAATACACTCCCTGAAAAAGTTCAAAATTTGTTCTAGTCAGTTAGTTTCAAGGCTAATACTTAATTATCTTAAAACCAGGATAGGATTTGGATAAATGTCTTGAATAAGGTCTTTTACAAGGTTGTATATTTTTAAAGTTAATTTAATTATTAGAAATGTATTCTCCAACCTAGCAAGACAGGTCAACATTCAAATCCAGGAAATACAGAGAACACCACAAAGATATGTCTCAAGAGGAGCAATCCCAAGGCACATAATCGTCCAATTGACCAGGGTTGAAATGAAGGAAAAAATGCTAAGGGCAGCCAGAGAGAAAGGTCTGGTTACTCACAAAGGGAAGCCCATCAGATTCACAGTAGATAGAAACCCTACAAACCAGAAGTGAATTGGGGCCAATATTCAACATTGTTAAGGAAAAGAACTTGCAATTTAGAATTTCATATCCAGTCAAACTAAGCTTCATAAGTGAAGGAGAAATAAAATCCTTTATGAACAATCAATAGCTGAGCTATTTCATCACCACCAGGCATGCTTCATAAGAGCTCCAGAAAGGAGCACTAAACATGGAAAGAAGCAACCAGTACCAGCCACTCTAAAACCCTACCAAAAGGTAAAGACCATTGACACAATGAAGAAATTGTGTCAACTAATGGGCAAAACAGCCAGTTAGCATCATAATGGCAGGATCCACTTCAGTCATAACAATATTAACCATATACGTAATTGGGCTATATGCCCCAATCAAAAGACCCAGACAGGCAAATTGGATAAAAAGCTAAAATCCATCAGTTTGCTGTATCTAGACCCATCTCACATGCAAGGATACACAAAAAATTTCAAGTTTTAATCAAAGCTTGTATAGAAGATTGCTTTATTTCTGCATCTTCCCAATTTTTTCTTTCTTATATTTGCTCTTTGCCTTTCCTATTTGGTGGGATTTGGCTTTCTGTTCAAGAGTCTTTTTTGTGGTATTTGTCCAGTTTTAGCCTAGTGGTAACCACCTTGCTGGGGTGAATACCTACATGGACAATTGTGCCATTAGCCTTTACCCACTGCACCTGGCCAATGTAGATAATATATTTCTTACCGTAAACCTGGACTACTTTGCCAATTTGCTGACCTTTATAGTGTCCTCGTACAATCTGAACTTCATCATCTTTTCAGATGGGCATGGATCACATATTGTGCTTCTGTCTCAGCTCTCTGGAAACAGGGGAAGACCTAATCATCCTGTGAACTTGGGAAGGTACATTGAAATGCCTTTTGCAATTCTTGCTTTGGTCAGAAGTCACAAAGGGATTGAACTTCATTTTGGCTAAGATATAGAGAGTACTACTATATACAATATATATAGAGTACTATTATATATACTATATATATAGAGAGAGTACTATTATACATACTATAGATATAATAGTATCATTATATACAGTGAAGCAGGAGTGGCCATGAGAGACAGACCTCTTAGACACTGAACTAGGAAGGAAGAGGTGATTTATTTCTGCCGGGAGCAAGGCAACATATTTGTCTAACAGCCAAGTTCATCTAACAGAGAGAAGCTCTGCCTTTATATAGGCTTACAACTCTAGATGTTACACGTGAAAGGGTCTTGGGTTTACAGTTTTAGAAATTACATGTGAAAGGGTCTTGGTCAGTGGAGTAGGAGTGGGGTGGGGGTTTGATTTTGTTTAAGTAAAAACAATGCCTTCCCGAAGGATTACCCCACACTATGCCTGCTATCTATAGGAAGGCAATTAAGGAGATGCCACTTGGCCAGCCTTTTCTTCTATCGAAATGCAGTGTGGAAGTCAAGTGTGGTGTGGTGATCTTAGACACTTGGGTCTCTTTCCTCAATAGTACTACTATAAAAGCTAGTAGTAATCTGTATATTTTTGGTGTTTAATTCCTTTTTTGTTTTTCCTATTTGGTTTAAAAGAAAATGCCCATTGACTGATGAATGGATAAACAACATGTAGTATATTTCTAAAATGGAATATTATTTGGTCATAAAAGGAATGAAGTACTGACACATGCTCTAACATTGCTGAATCTTGAAAACATGATAAGTGAAGGAAGCCAGTCACAAAAGGATACATATTTTATAAACCCACTTTTGTGAAACCTTCAGAAGAGACCAATGTATGGAGAAAGAAAACAGACTTCTGGTGACAGGGTGTGGAAGCAGGAGAAATGGAGGGTGACTGCTTAATGGGTGCAGAGTTTCCCCTGAGGTGAGGAAAATCCTCTGGAACTAGAGAGGGATGATGGTTACATAACACTGTGAACCTACTAATTGTCTGCATTGCACACTTAAAATGGTTATAGTGGTAAAATTTTGTGTTCATGTATATTTTATCACAATAAAAAAGGGAATGAGGAATAGGTTCCAAAATCTTTTGTATGGTAAATTCCTGAGTTTGCTTGAGCATCTCCCGTCTGTCTTTTCCCCCTAGGAGGTCATATCCTACTCAGCATTCACCCTTTTTTTTCTGCAAGTAGAAAGCCTTTCTTCACAACAATCCCAGATCAGCCAGACCCAACCCCCAAAATGGCTTTCTGTTTGGATCCAAATGCTCAGGTGCAACTCTGGGGCAATTTCAGTGGGAGTGAAGAGATTATCCAACTAGGATAATTCATTTGGAGGGAAATGTTTGGCTTTATGTTAAAAAAGTTATTTGCTTTCTTAAAAAGGATGCTGCTTATCAGTGAGTATAGAGATTTTGTATACATGCATGGAGTTTACAGCAGAGGAACAAACAATGGCTCTAGGAACACCATACACCTCATGTGTAGCTGACCAACTCACACACCTGCCTCCCCTAGCGGAAGAAAGAATTTAAGAAAGCTGGATTATTACCCATCCTTCAGCTTCATTCCACTGGATGTGCACCCTCTATAAGTGTAAACCCTCCAGGGATCTCAGTTGCTCTTCCTGCTGTTGTGTAGCCTCCACTGGTGTGGCTCATGCCCAGGCGGCCTGCAGGAGGATAAGTGTCTCCCAATTATCAAGGCCAACATTTTCATTGAGCCTAGACCAAGTTTTATATTCTCAGGGACTCATATTTTCATCTGTGAAAGGGAAAAATCCATCTCACTGTCTTAGGTGTGATGCTAATTTTACACAAATATGTATAATTATAATTTCATGCCTATAAATGAGACAATCAGTATTCTATAAATTGATGGTATTCTTAGCATTGACTTGATTTCTCAGGTAAACCATGTAACCGAAGGATGAGTCATGGAGTGGAGGAAGAATATTTTTCTATTCTCTAGAGGTGCCATGATAGGCATTTCTGCCCTATGGATTTCAAATAAGAAATTTGCTTTAGGTTGAGGTTGGAAGGAGCTCTGAACTTCTTTGTATTATTATTTTAGATGGGGTCTAGCTATAATGTCCAAGCTGGAGAGAAGTGACTATTCACTGGTGTGATAATAGCTCACTACAGTCTCAAACTCCTGGTCTCAAGCTATTCTCCTACCTCAGCCTCCGGAGTAGCTGGGACTACAGGTGTGCACTCAGCTACTTTTCATTGTTATTTTACTTCAAATGCTTCATTTTGAATATTAGAAATGTGAAAATCTATTTGATCACAGAAGACTTTAAAATGCACAAATCAATACCTGCTTGAATTTAAAAAAAAAAATAAAATGCACAGAAGAAAGAAATATCACCTAGGTTTCCCCTCAGAAATATCACTGCTATTGTATTGTTGAACTTTCCTGTACTCAGTGTGAATGTTGGTCCCTGGAGCTGTCCTTTGCAGTGATGCTGATTTCCATTTTGTTATCATTGGTTTGTTTTTGTTTTTGTTTTTGAGACACAGTTTCACTCTGTCGCACAGGCTGGAGTGCAAGGGTGTCACCTTGGCTCACTGAAATCTCTGCCTCTTGGATTCAAGTGATTTCCATGCCTCAGCCTACCAAGTAGCTGAGACTACACATGTGCACCACCAGACCTAGCAATTCTTTTGTTTTTCTAGTAGAGATGAGGTTTTGCCATGTTGGTCAATCTGGTCTCGAACTCCTGACCTCAAGTCATCCACCAGCCTTGGCATCCCAAAGTCCTGGGATTACAAGAATGAGCCAGGGCACCTGGCCCATTTTGTTGTTTTCTATGTATATATTTGTATGCTTTTATTGTACAAGTTGCATTCATATGTTATGAGTTATTTTGAATGTTGTTTTTTGAATATATTATTATACAAGTAGTTTTCCATGTTGTAAATTCTGAATAAAGTTTACACACATTTTTGGCCAGGCACAGTGGCTCACACCTGTAATCCCAGCACTTTGAGATGCCAAGGAGGATGGATCACCTAAGGTCAGGAATTAGAGACCAGTCTGGCCAACATGATGAAACACCATCTCTACTAAAAATACAAAAAACTAGCCAGGAGTCATGGCACATGCCTGTAGTTCCAACTATTTAGGAGGCTGAGCCAAAAAAATCACTTGAACTCAGTGGGCAGAGGATGCAGAGAGCCGAGATCACTACCATTGTACTCCAGCCTGGATGACAGAGTTAGACTCCATCTAAAAAAAAAACTAAAAACCTTTAAAAAGTTAACACACTTTTATGAGCTGCACTCCATCTCAAATAAGGAGATGATGTAAGCAGAGTTCTTTTAGATCCATCTGCTTTCATCTTGTCTTTTTGTAGGTAATATTCTCACAAGCATGCTCGTACATAAAGATTTTCCTTTGGTTGGGATTTTAAAAACTCATAGATTGCTCAGGCCAGGTGCAGTGCCTCAAGCATGTAATCTCAACAATAGGAGGCCAAGAAGGATGGCTTGCCTAAGCTCAGAAGTTTAAGACCAGCCTGGGCAACATGGCAAAGCCCTGTCTCTACAAAAAATACCAAAAAAAAAAAAAAAAAAAAAAAAAAAAAAAAAAAAGATGGGCAGGGGGGCATTAGAATGTTGGCCAAGTTACAGGGGTGGTAAGTGTGGGAAGATGGATTGA